>JAOUQX010000027.1:3837395-3847434 GCA_028566295.1 Liobagrus marginatus
TTTCGATGATGCTTTCCTGACCAAAGAAAACAAGCGATGTGTCAACGAGTATGCTGAGACCCTGGTGGAAGTCATCAAAGAAGTTTATCTGTAAGTCATTACATTACGTATAACATAGTAACACTTGTGTGGGTTTGGGATCAAATTGAATAAACAGGAGGCAAGCTTGGAGCAGCTCAGTGCAGCTTTTACTTTTTATCTTTTGAGTATCTTCAGCAATTTGTATCCTATGGTTTTACAAAAACAAATATGCAGGGGCTGCACACACACACACACACAGCTATTTTAAGTTCTTCCACAATAGCTTCTACGCTGTGCCTTTAATGTCTTCAGTACCACTCGCTGAAACACAATATACTTAGTAAATCATCCAACGGTGGTACGTTCTACCAGATACCTCCACTGCCAACCTGGCAAGCTATTTGGCCTGTCAATTACTCCCCTATGAGATAAGTAATCATTCACAGCTATGTGCTATCAGTGGTGTAACACTGAATAAAATCAACATTTGACTGCTTTTGAGTGAATGTGTGTGTGTGTGTGTGTGAATGTTTGTCGGTCTCTAAGTGTTAGTCCTGTGATTAACTGCCGATTGTACAGGATGTACCCCGCCTCACAAACTAAGTTAGGTGGGATAGACTCCAGCGCCCCCGTGATCCTGAACAGGATAAAGCGGTAGACAATAACAATGACTTGACTGCTGTGTTTGATTGTCATATACAGACGCCAAAATGCTGCATGTCAGTTAGTACTTTGCGATGAGACCAAAATTGTTTTTGGATCAAGGCACACTCGGTCATCAAGAAGGCTTAGTAAAATGTGCTACATATGCTACTTTAATAATACTGGAAATAATTAAGATAAAACTTGGAAATATAATGTTTGTTTACTATATACGAACACGTATTAAACCGACAGCAGGCTACTTTATCGGGTAGGCATTTGACTGACTGAATCGGAAACCTCAATCCCATCTGGTTAATCGTGCTTCTCATCATAGCAGCATGACATTTGCTATTACGTAGGATCACCCAGGTATACATTTTTGCTAATATGATAAAAATGATAAATAACAAATAAATATAGGTAATATGATAACAAATTAATCGCATTAGAATGCAAAAATTCTGACGTCGTCCAGGCAGAATTTAATACTACACATACCTTTAATAATAATACTAATAATATGTTAGCACACTATGCCACTGTCCTCACATGATGTGTAAAACCAGGAAGGGAGCCCGCAGTTTGTTTATATAATATATCTATCTATCCGTTTATTCCAGTTTTAGTAGCTCTTAACCTACAACAGTAATCTTTGCACGTTACACCATCAGTAATCAAATGACGATGACGATGATTAGTCTAAATCTGGCCTGTATGAAACTGCTCAACAAGCTGTTTTATTTTTCCTTTTGTGTCTTGTGCATTTTTAATTGGTAATGAAGTCCCTCCTTGTCAGAGCTCACTAAAAAAAAAAAAAACACCTATTCCCCAAAAGTGCATGTGCATATCATATTGTGGCTATATGACCAGTGCTGAAGTAAAAATATATTAAATAATCCAGTTCTTTTAATTATTTTCAATACCAAATATTTTGCCAACTTTCTGAAAGATAATTGTGTGTGTGTGTGTGTGTGTGTCCTGATTATATGCAGCATATTCACAGAGGATAGCAAAAGTGTATTTAGGGACAGAAAGCATCTTCCAGACCAAAAAATCTTCCAGTCTGTTTATGGCTGCCGTCTGCAGTACACGCTTCCCCATGGCAACACTTTGTTTGTTCACTTTAAGGACAAACACAATATTCGCCACAAAAAGAGGTGGTCTCAGGTGAGCTGCTGCAAACTTAGTAAATACTATTACTACTTTCCGTTACAACTAAATAATTTATTATGTAATGAGCGTTTTAGTATTTAATATACATAACAAGGGCAAAAAGATGAACATTTTTCATGTTTAATTATTTATTTTTTTAGAATTTAATGTAATATTGTGCTTTCAGTGCTTTATAACACAGTCCAACTGATTTATAATGCAACCTGTTGGCAACTACTATACTTTATCTGTTGATTGTATACTAAACTCATATTGTCAGTATGATGAAAGTATTCTATGTACAGCATCATTGTAATTGTGTTTCTTCTTCTTTTTTTTTTTTTAATTAAGATCATGTACATGTACTACCTTCTTGGCTGGAAGATGTACAAGAGATATTATGAGATGTACAAAGAAGGGGAGGAGCAGCTGACAAATATTGAAGACCAATTAAAAGTAAGCGTGCCCACCCCAAGATGACTGCATTACTCTGACTGTTATAATTCATTCTAAGAAGAATTTCTTTCTTGTCTAGAAAGCCAAGAAGAACACATACGTACTGGCTCTAGATGGAGACACAGATTTCCAGCCTTCAGCTATCATGCTGTTAGTGGACAGGCTTAAGTTGTACCCTGAAGTGGGAGCTGCTTGTGGCAGGATTCATCCCACTGGCACAGGTGATTAATAACACAAAAATAATAATAAAAATAGATTAACATCTAGGGCTTGAGGTTTTACTATTTTTATTAGCAGTTATAAATAAGGGTCAATTGTCAAATAGTATTACGTTCAAACTTATGTTCCATGCCAACATAAACATAAAATACCAGTCAATTGCTACTTTTATGGGTGGTGTCAAAGGGAGTTGCGATATACAAACATGAAACATTTATATCGTGTGTGTTTCAGGCCCAATGGTTTGGTATCAGAAATTTGAGTATGCAATGGGTCACTGGCTCCAGAAGACGGCTGAGCATGTGTTCGGATCTGTGTTATGCAGCCCGGGCTGTTTCAGCCTGATGCGCGCAGAGGCACTCATGAGCGACAACGTCATGAAGAGATACACGACAAAAGCCACAGAGGCTTCACATTATCTACAGTATGACCAGGGTGAGTGAGGAAAAAAAAGAACATTATGCGCAGTATATACGTTTAATACCATTCTATGTTCACATGTGCTCATGTTCTGGTTGTGTGTGTGTACAGGTGAGGATCGCTGGCTGTGCACACTGCTCCTGCAGCAAGGATGGCGAGTGGAGTATAATGCTGCCTCTGATTCGTACACCAATGCTCCACAGGAGTTTGCGGAGTTTTACAACCAACGGCGGCGCTGGGGACCGTCCACCTTGGCCAACACTCTGGACCTTCTTTCTAGTGGCAGTGTCACGGCTCGATTAAACAAGTCCATATCACGACCCTATATTCTATACCAGACTGTCACCATGGCCGCCTCGATCTTGGGCCCAGCTACAGTCTGCCTCATGATTGCAGGTAAAAGCGTAGTTACTAAATCCTATTCAGGTTTTTTAAGTAAAACTTTTCAGCTTTTAACTTTGATAACTTGTACTTCAGTCACCATATAAAGATTTATTTGATTGACTATTAAAGGTTAGATTATTTGAAATGGTTGTTAGTTATGGTTATTTGTACTGTACACATACAGTGCAAGTCCTTTGAATGGTGTAAAAGTGTCAGTGCCATGAAATATTATTATTCGGAAATATTAATGTTATTGAAGATGAGTGATTAGCATAATGAATGGTATAAATAGTACAAAATATCAGGTGTGGAACCATGAGGATGAAGCTGGGTTGTTGTTCATCCAATGATCTTTGAAGCATGAAGCATTCGTCCAATGATCTTATTGACAAATCAATATATTTAAATACAAAATTCAAAAATATATCGTTAAATTTTTTTCAGTATTAGACTCAATTATTAAAATCTGTGAAGTAAAGTTGAAGGTATTAGTCTGAAATAGAGATTTTGCATGGCATTTCTTTTAAAAACTGTCTTTTCAACAGGAAGTTTTAAATTTGTCTTCAACTTAAATGCCAATCTTGCTCTTATGTTGGCGATTGTTCCTCCTACAATCTACTTGATTCTCTGCTATTATCTTGGGCAAGCAAAATCAGACGTACAAATCCAGATTGCTGCCATATTGAGCATTTTCTATGCTTTTCTAATGACGGCGACCATCTTAGCAATTGTAGGTGAGTAAAATGGTCATTTAATTAAATGTTCTTTTTTTTTAACTTCAATTAAAGCTTGCTATAATGTATTTTTCAAAGAACAGGAAACTATATAGGGTTACAACTACTACTAACATTTTGTAGAAAAACACTTAATAAATGATTGTGATACCTTTGCAGTTATTTCCTACCAAATACACTGCTATGTATTTGCTCATGCATTATTTGTTATATACTTATCTTACTCTTATCATCCATGGCATTAATTTTTGTTGCAATAACTGTCATTACCTTTTCAAAGCTTATTTGGTTAATAAAAAAAAGAGAGAGAGAGATCATTTGCAGTGTCTATTAATATTGTGGATGACTGGGACCGGTGGTTATTGCCACTTATCCACACTATTAACAAACTGGTGCTTGACTACCCCCTGCCTCCATAACATCTAATTAAACCATACGGTTTACTTCAAACGGAGATGTTGTGCATATTTCATACTTCATATATACATAATTCATTTGCTTATCTGTTTTTCAGGGGACATGGTAACGCAGGGCACTTTCATGACCCCGAGCGGCTTATTCTTAATTGGCTTAACCGGCATGTACATTCTCACGGCTCTTCTTCATCCTCACGAGTTCCATCTTATAATCTTTGGCTTCCTTTACATGATCTCCATCCCCAGTGGCTACCTGTTGCTGGCAATTTACTCCATGGTCAACATGAACAATGTGTCATGGGGCACGCGTGAATCTGCCAACCAGAGCAGCGAAACTGAGCAGAACATCCAGAAAAATGTCAAGTGTCAGAAGATCCTTAAACTATGTGGCTACAACTTGGAGTTTCAGGTGAACAAAGAAGAGACTATAATGAGTGCCATGGCAGAGAATGCACCTATAGCCACAGTTAAGAATGCTGATACAAAAACACCCACCCAACCTAAAGAATGGTAATATATGTCAATTCAAATATTAACATTTTTATGTGTGATGAAACCTTTTTAGCTATAAACCATTGTCGCTAAAGTGAAACACAAACCTAATGTAATTTTGGGTGGTTGTTGTTGTTTTTTTTTGTTTTTTTCAGCCCCATCATTATGAACTGTAAGTATGCATACATTTTTGACAAATCTTCTATATATTTGTATATAATACCACAGTACCATAGATAATTAACAATAATAATCTAAAAACTTTCATAGATTTTATTGAACAGCTGACAAAAAGATCTGGTGAACTGGGCCTTGTTGAACACAGATTTAATTTGGTGGGTATCATTTTTTTTTCCAACCAAGATTACTAAATAAACATTTCTTTAACTCTTGTGGTAGAAATGCCTTATGTCACATACTTTGCACAGCACTGTATTAACTAAATTATTATTGACAGCAGAATGCATAACGATTCTCTGATCGTTATAATGGCAAAATTACTTCACTGGTCCCTTATACTTTCCATAGTTTCTCAATTGGGCTGAGGTCCTTGCTTTTGCTGTAGGATTATACATGCACAGCTAGGTTTACATACAATTTCCTGTATTTTTGGGTTTACTGTCCTATTTAAACTAAAAATAATTTAGAGGTTTTACATCATGTGGCAATAACAACTTTATTTGTAAATAATTCTGCAAACTATAATGCGTAACTATAATACTTAATGTCACACAAAATATGATAATCATCCACGGGAGAATACCTTTGCAATGCACCCTATAATGAGGTGCACATATTAACTGAAAGCACTTTCCTCAAGTTTAACTTCTATAGTGCATTACAGTTTTTTTACCTCTCCTCCACACTCTTGATATTTTTAAACCACTAGTCTGTGTTCAGCATATATCATTTCATGCCTATTTAGAAATGTTAATTGAATTCCTGTTCAGAGTCGTGGGGGTGCTGGAGTCTGTTCTATGTACAGTTTAGAGTAGCACATTCACCTATGCCCAATCACATGTGTTTGGGGGCGGGAGGAAACCGGAGTACCCGGGGAAAACCCACGCAAGCAAGGGGAGAACATGCAAACGCCACACAGAAACACCCTGGGAATCGGGAATCGAACCCATGACCTTCCTGCTGTGAGGCATGAGTTCTAATCACTCTGACACCGTGCTTCAATTTTCTAGAAATATAACAAATGAAAATAAAATGATACAAATCACTGGTAGATAGCCATGTCACATGTAGCTGACATGTAGTGTTGCAGTAATATAGGTTTATCTTCAAAGCAAAAACAAATTATACATAGGTTCTATTTTTTATCTTGAAATTATAACATGAAATTACACGAGTGTGAAGACCGACCCTTTCCAGTCAGTGTTGATTATAACCAATGTTTCCTATTGTTTCCTGTTTAGCTGCAATTATGTATTGTAATACCTGGAAAGTAGCTGACTGCTTAATGTAATTCATCCTGATGTGTGTGTATATATTTATTTTTTTATTTTTTTATTTGTTAGGATGAAGAAAAGTTTTGGAAGGACTTAATTGAAGCGTACTTAAAACCACTAGAGGCTGATAAAAGAAAAGAGGAAAACATCAAAACGGAGCTTAAAAGCCTACGCAACAAGGTTTGTCAGTTAAAATATCAATGTCATGATATTAAATTGCTCCATAACTGAGAACTTTATGGCCTGATCAATAACAAGTAGGTTAAATGGCATGTGCTTTGTCAATATCACATTTAAAAGCGCTCAATAAAGAAAATGAAAGAAGTTGTTTAGTCATATATACTAACTACTAAGCCTTTAAGATGAAAATATTGTGTGTGAGTTGAGTAGCTTCGAATATTGCATTAAATAACTACTAAAATATAACCAGTAGTGATCATTATAAAAGGGATGTTTGTGAAATTGCATCAGATACCAACCTGGTCTAATTATCCTCTCTACTTTTAGGCAACGTTTGTGTTTTTTATGGCTAATGCCCTGTGGATTGTCACTACCTTTTTTCTGCAAATAATTGGCAGCGCAGTGACCATCCAAATCCCAAAAGTGTATGCCAACGGAACTGTTGAACCTAACGCAAAATTACATATCGATCCTATTGGACTGATGTTACTCCTCAGTTTTGTGAGCCTCATTGTTATCCAGTTTTTAGCAATGCTGTGGCACAGGTACCTAACCACTGAATCTTCTGTTTTATGACACTTAAAAAATGTCTTGTATGATTATTATTTGACATGTACATGTATGTGTTGTTTAAATTTAGAATCCAAACTTTAATACACTTCACTGCTTACATTGGGACGGAGTCTGTGGTTAATAAGAGAGCGCGAAATCAATCCAGTGTGGCACTGGTCTCTAAGGAAACAGATGAACATGTAAGTTCTTTTTTGTGGTTGCTGTTGTGTGTTCACCATTATTGCTGGAATTATTGATGCCTTAGAATGATTGAGTGTTTTAATATATTTGTTAACCACGATGACGGACACATTTTTCATTTTTGTCTTTAGAATTTTCTTTAGAAGAATAGTGGATGATCTAAACGATGGGCTGTGATGAAAGCCTAGGAATCTTTGTACAAATCCTGCTGATTAAGATTGAAAACATATGTTTTTCCAAACACTGTTTACATCTATTTGTTACTTTTTTATTGTAATTATTAGTGTTAGTAGAAATTGTAGTTGTAGTATCATTAGTTTGTCTTTTAATTGAAATTGTTTTCTCCTTCCAATGAGCCATGTATAATCTCTATGCGTATATGTACTGTATGTGTGTATATATATATATATATATAGATATAGATATAGATATATAGATATATATATAATTTTTGTGCGTCTGTGTGTATACTGTATATACATACATATATACATTTACATACATATATATTTCTGTTACAAGATTGATCTGAGCCACTTTATTTAACAGTTAAAATTAGTACTAATAATAATAATTAAATAATAATTTAATTGCATTACTGAAGATGAAATGTTGTACACCTGTCTAAGACTGACTGTCAAATCATTATATATTAATTTATTTGCAATAAAGCACTGGCATAAACAATATGGCATGCAAGCAATTCTTTCAACCACACCTCTGCACTGTGCATTCGCCTCACCCATAATTACATGTCACTTAAACTCATCATGTTGTTCTAGGAGAAAATGAGTCATCAGGATTCAAATCATAAATATAAAGTTAAGCCCTTCGCAAATATGAATGCAATTTGGCATCTAATAGCAAGTGCGCTGGTGGAATTTGTTCTAATAAAATCTGGAATGTTTTCGATGATTAATGAATGTGCTCCGATTAATCTACCGGTAATTATCATGAAGATTTGACTTGCTTACACAGAACTTTGCTTAATCCCACTTTACCATCATAAAAATCTTCCACGGTGAGATGACGGGCCAAAAAAGCCGAGCTGCCCCAGACAGCCAATTAAAACATGTAGTTCTCTCCACTGTCCTCAAGAAGTTACCCAAAAAAATCCCACTTCGATAGTTAAGATTATTAATGTTGAACTTGCAAACGCATGTCTCTGTCTTCTGTGCCCCAGAACACTGCTGAATCTGAAAGTAAATGATCATTATCTCCTGCTTGCTATAACTGGTTAATCATACACCTTGCTTAGGTCCTATAAAACCTCTAACGTTCAAGTGTACAAAGTGTGCATGTGTATGAATTGAAGCCAAATGTTCATCTAGTCACACTAAATAGAATTATCCAAGAAGATCTGTCATCCTAAATTATACTATTATTCTTTATAGATTAAAATATTAGGGAACAGCCCTATTTGTCTGATTAGTAATAGCGATTAGATCCATCATTAGAATTGTGGCTTCTCAATGCATATCCAGGCAAAGCTTGGCGTTCTACAAAGGTGTAATTTAGGCCCACTTCATTTTTCTTGCTATGCTACCTATATATGCTACCTTTGGATCCTTTTTTTATTTTTATTTTTTTGTCGACATGGTACACACGTTTGAGCAATACCACATGAGATGACAAAATGCAGCTAGAGCTTTCTGATTACATACTAACCGTACATATATCCGTTTTATCATGTGCAGCAGTGAAGATCTTGGTGTGATTACTGACGTACATTATTGAGCTAACATACATTTACAGCATTTGGCAGATTCCCGTAGCCACAGAAATGTACATTTATCTCTTTAAAAAAAATTTTTTTTAATTATTATTCAACTTAGCATTTAAGGGTCTTGCTCAGGGGACCATTCGTTGCAGCTTAGTGTTACTGAAAACTGAACCCATTGTAACGTGGAGGCGTGTGCCTCACGGGGTTTTTATGTTTAGTTCATGCACATGCCCTTTATGTTCACCGTTATGTTTGTGTTTTAGGTCAAAGGAGCACTAGGCGGCGTTGACGGTCACACTACATACACCTGTGCTCACTTTATGTTGAATCATTGAGCTACAGCCTTAAGCACATACACCTGTGTTTAGTTAAGTGTAATTATGTTGTGTTGTATATAGGGACTGCACGGAGTCAACACCGTCGCAGTTCATTGTAAACTCCAGCTTGCCGTGAGCTGGAGGTCATGCCAGTTTCCCGGTTTCATGTCATGTTTATGTTGAATAAAGAAGCTTATTTGGATCTATGCCTGCGTTTGAGCCTATTCTTACCGGGAATCTAAGGAAGCCGTCAGCTCCACGTGACAGAATGAACTGCCTTTAACTTTGGCTCAGCGGGCTAATTCATGGGAGAGAGTAAGCGAGAAGAGAGAGCGATTTACAACGTGACAGAGTCAACTGCCGTAAATTGGCTCAGCAGAGAGAGGAGAAAGAAGAGGAGAGGAGAGACTTATCAAGGGTCCAGGTGTGTCGAACCGTTTTTTCCAAGCACTGCGTGTGTGAAGGGTGCAAGATCCCGCACGCTGAAAATTACGGGAAGAAGAAAGAAAGACGAGATGGGAAAAAAGGCAACATTAAAAGCAGCTCGCCGCCGACAGAGCGCCACGTTAGAGTGAGCTGAACCCCTGTGGGGAGTGCGGGAGGACGGCTCCGTTTACAAGTTGACCCCCGGTGAAGTGCGGGCACTACGAGACGCGATGAGACGCGCGCAGGC
>JAOUQX010000027.1:3847534-3859438 GCA_028566295.1 Liobagrus marginatus
GATATATTTCTGTAAGTAGGTGGGATATATTACTGTTAGTGGGTGGGATATATTTCTGTAAGTAGGTGGGATATATTTCTGTAAGTAGGTGTGATATATTACTGTTAGTGGGTGGGATATATTTCTGTAAGTAGGTGGGATATATTACTGTTAGTGGGTGGGATATATTTCTGTAAGTAGGTGGGATATATTACTGTTAGTGGGTGGGATATATTTCTGTATGTAGGTGGGATATATTAGGCAGCAAGTGAACATTTCGTTCTCAAAGTTGATGCTAGAAGCAGTTCAAATGAGAAGCGTAAGGATTTGAGCGAGTTAGTTGAAAGACTAAATTATGATGACTAGATGAGTGGATCAGAACATCTACATAACTGCAGCACTTGTGGGGTGTCCTGGTCTGCAGCGGTGAGTATCTATCAAAAGTCTTCCAAGGAAGGAACAGCGGTGAACCGGCGACAGGGTCGTGTGCGACCAAGGGTCATTGATGCAAGTGGGGAGTGAAGGCGCCCCAACTCACAACTTACAAGATCTGCTGCGAACATCTTGGTGCCAGATACCACATACACAACTTCAGGGGTCTAGTGGAGTTTATGGCTCGACGGGTCAGGACTGTTTTGGCAGCAAAATGGGGACCAAAACATAATTATAAATACAATAATATGAAGCTGTTAATAATGTTATGCTTGATCGGTGTATATATGAACACAGATGTAGGATCCAAATATCTCCTAAACCTGTATATTTCTCTGAACTGTAGTTGTATATCATTTCAGATTTCAGTAATTGAAATCTTGGTGGCACTGGGAACCTCGATCTTGGTTTTGATTGTGATGCCTCAGTTTGATGTGCTGACCAACCTTTTCATATCTGGGGGAGTCTGCATTGGCACTGCCGCTTTCCACGTTGCCTTTCGACTTCAGCGCCAACGCTGGATGATCATCTATCCTGTTTGCTCCATTTTATTAGTGTCCACTGGCTACAGCCTGCTGGCTATTGATTACTATGTGCGAATAACCTCCCACACTGCAGACCAAAAGCAAGACTGTTACTACTATGTTGGTCTTGCTATATTTGCCTCTCTTCTAATCTCCCTTAACTGGTGGGAGAATTCTTTTCAAGCCAGCAACAGTATTCAAGATATGCTAAGTGAGTTAGACCAGTTCAGAGATTCTGTCTTCATGTACACAAGTCTTATGAGGATTGCTGTCACTGTCGGGGTGTACTTCCTTTATTATTGCCTGATAGCCGAGACCCGCATCAACTGGAATGCTTTCACACAAATTACAGAAGATACCATTGAGACAGGCCTTGGGGTGTTTTTCCTGCAAATCTTCGGCTCTGCTGCCTGCCACTGGTTTGGGGTTGTGGCCTGCAAGATCCATGCTGTTAGAATGAGCTTTGCAACACCGGTCTCACTGACCGGCCCGGTTACACTGATTGTCGGCATAACACTTTTCCTGACTCAAGCAAGCACCTTGGATGTGGCACCAGAGACTTCATACTTCTCCACAGTGACAAGTTACACACCAATCTACAACCCATTTCTGGACTTTTGCTTTGGACTTGTGAAACTTCGGGCCTCTAACAGCACTCCGTTGATCATCCTGGAGCTCACAAATAGCATCTGCAAAACAACACTGAGCAGCCATTATGCAGTTTGGCCTTTCTCCATGCTCGCATTTGAGGGAGTGTGCATGTGGCTCGGGTTGATTACATGCACGTATTATGTTTGGAGCACTAAGGTGCCACGTATCGAGCGTACATCCCAGCTCTTTGTTCGGCGGCTGTATGAGTCAGCTTTCATCGATCTATCTCTACTGCTAAACACCAAAATGAAAGTGAAAAACCCAGAAAGGTAATATGATTCATTTACATTTACAGCAGACGCTCTTATCCAGATGGAGATGCTGCAGGTGCGAAAGAGCAATAATTAGCCTACGTTTCAAACCAATCTAGTATCTATGCTAACCTGTATAAACATCATTGTGCAAGTTAGTTACGTTTCAAACCAATCTAGTATCTATGCTAACCTGTATAAACATCATTGTGCAAGTTAGTTTTCATTTGCAGCATTTAGCAGACGCTCTTATCCAGAGCGACTTACAACTGAGCAGTTGAGGGTTAAGGGCCTTACTCAGGGGCCCAGCAGTGGTAGCTTGGTAGTGCTGGGAATCAAATCCCGTTCTTTAGATCAGCAGTCCAAGACCTTAACCACTGAGCTACCACATCCACGTTTAACTTAGACTCGAACACCAAATATCATGTTTGTGACACTTATGTGGGGGTATGTGTTTAATATTTCCTAAATGTATGTATGTATTTTAGCTGTGATGATGCAGAGAACTGTGTCATCTATCTCTGTGCAACTATGTGGCATGAAACATATGACGAAATGCTTAAGATCCTTACCTCAATGTTCAGGTAAAATTGGCTTTGTTTACTCTATAGAAGAAACGTGAGTCCTGCGTAAGTGTCTAGGTCGTCATGCTAATCGTTATGTTTTTAGGCTGGACAGGTACAGAGGTGATCCAAAGGAGGAGCATAAGGATTTCTTTGATTTTGAATGCCATATTTACGTGGATGATGCGTTCATGCTAGAGAAAGAAAGCCAGAAAAAGTTGGTCAATTCCTATGTGGATGATCTTATAAATGTGGTCATGGAAGTATATAGGTGAAAACCTTTATGTATTTATTTGTTTATTTTTAAATTTTCAAAAAATTATATGCTTTGTGATTTACCCAAGTTTCTAATTCCTAAATTATTTATTATTCTTTTTAGAGTATTTACAAACAAAGAGCCAGATGAAGTGTCTATCATCGAGACGCCTTATGGCGGCCGGATCAGCTTTGTGCTTCCTGAGGGTAATTTGTTATTTGTCCATCTCAAAGACAAACAGCTAATACGAAACAAAAAGAGATGGTCACAGGTGAGATGAAAGAAATTGTCAATACTAAGCTGTGTTTGAATAGAAACCTTTGAAATGTCTTAAAATTTGATGTTTTCTTTGCAGATAATGTATATGTATTATCTCTTGGGTTGGAAAGGTTACATAGTGAAAAATCCCCAAAAAATAACAGTAAGTTTTCTTCTAATGTCACGTTACATTGTTGAGATATTAAATCACATGCTAAGCCCATGCCACCATTATGGGTTGGGAGGATGGGCGTGGTCAAGCACATTAGCATAGTGGTTACCATGCTTGGCTTGACCTTGCAGAGACATACTGTATATCTGTTTGATTGGGTAGTCTCATTTGCTCTCCCAGTTGAAGGACATGTGTTGTAGACTGATGACAACTCTAAATATTCCATCGTTGAATGCATGTACACGTGTGCAATTGTGCCCTGTGATTGGTTAGCACCCCATCCACGAGGTCCCCCTTTTGCTCGTGTATCTATGAAACCTCATGTCCCCTTGGATAGACTCCCCAACCCTGTGTAAGATAAGCCATACACAAAATGGATACTTGCATGGTCATGTGGACTTTTTTTTATGTATGCTAACAGAGACAGAACAATGTATGTCGTGCAAGTCTCGTATCAATCGATGGACAGACCTTTGTCATACCAAGCACTGACAACGACAGTAAACGGAAACACATAGCGGATGACAACACGTATATCCTGGCTTTGGATGGAGACACCGACTTCCACCCCTCAGCTGTGATTTTACTGGTTGATCGTCTGCGAATGTATGGTAATGTAGGTGCTGCTTGTGGAAGAATTCATCCAACTGGAATGGGTATGTTTAATTTCAGCAATATTCGTAATTAGTTTGTACTAATTTGTACTTGTATTTTTACCTAGGTAGTTAAAATTCCAAGGGATAACGTACGCTTACATTTTGATTGCAGGCCCAATGGTGTGGTATCAGAAGTTCGAGTATGCTGTTGGTCACTGGCTCCAGAAAACAGCAGAGCATGTGTTTGGGTGTGTGCTTTGCAGCCCCGGATGCTTCAGCCTGTTCAGAGGGTCAGCTCTAATGGATGACAATGTGCTCAAGCGATACACCTCCAAGGCCACTAGAGCTTCGGAGTACGTCCAATATGATCAAGGTATGCAGACCTGCGCATGGACTAGTAAGTCCTGCTTCGAGCCCTGTATACTATGTGTACGGTATAAGGTTACATATCCAATATGGGTATTTTAATAGGCTTTGGTAATAAACAAACACTTTTAGTAGTACACGTGACGTATAAGCTTACAGCTAACCATGGCTTCTTGGTAGGCTTAAGTTTCTCCAGTTAAAGACATAACTAAGAATGGGGGATTAAGACATAAAAATGCTAATGTAGATGCTAATGGTGAGGATATCATTAGAAAAAAACTACAGCCACAATTCAGGTCACCTAATAAAACACGACATTAGCATTATTAGCAAACAAAGTTTGCTAGGTGAGAATTGATGTGACAACCCTAGTTCAGCAATAACAGTTTATAATCACCGAGTTGCCACTTCCCATTAGTATCCCAGTATCCCATTAGAGAATGTACTTGAGGGTCCGAGGGACATTGACTATGATCAGTAATTATTGTAGCATTTTGTTACACTGCCGGATCATTTCCAATGTGTTTGTAGGTGAAGATCGCTGGCTTTGCACGTTGCTTCTCCAGCAGGGATGGAGAGTGGAGTACAACGCTGCCTCAGATGCTTACACTAACTCTCCTCAGGAATTTAAGGAGTTCTACAACCAAAGACGTCGATGGGGTCCCTCAACTCTTGCAAATACTTTAGACCTTCTCCACAGTGGGAAAGAAACCGCAAAGAGAAACTCCTCCATATCGATGATTTACATCTTTTACCAGATCTTCACTGTGGCTTCGTCTATTCTTGGACCTGCTTCAGTCACCTTAATGGTAGCTGGTCAGTATATCCAGGTTTTTACATTACACACATTTCATACGGAGGTATATGGGACTTTTCATATTGATCAGGAAATACCATTAGGTATGTTTACATGGACACTTTTTGTTTCAATCGGAATGAAATCAATCAGATTGATGAATCCGAACATAGTGTTTACATGAACATTGAATAAAGTAATCGAGTTGATATGTGTGTTTATATGACACGGGGATTCGCCATTTTTGTTGTTCTGGGATTTTGTCTTGTAGTAACGAGCCTTACAATCTTTCCATCGGTTTTTGATTTGATCAGTTCACCGGTTTATACCGGCTTCTTTTATTATACTGTATTACGTGACTTACGAACATCTAGTCTTGCAACTATATTTACTTTTATTTAATACATTTAGTAACAACGTGGTTTATTCTACAGACCAATTTTACTTAGCGCTCGGCAACTTGCCTAAGACAACAGCCGTGCGCTACGTCATTACACTAGTTGTACGTTATTGCACATGCACAGAAATTTCTAGTCTCATTTTTAAGCCTATTAAATGTTTACATGTCCTCTCTATCGGATTAGAAAAGGTTTAAACCACCCTTTACAATCCAATCAATATTTCCGTCGGATTGGGCCAATTTAATCCGATTGACGTGTTTACATGTGACCTTTTTAATCTGATTGTGTTTATAGCAGTATTACAATCGGATTACAAGGCTCATGTAAACGCACCTACTGATACATAAACCGGCATCATAAAATGTATTTATTTATTCAACCTATCGTATTGACCTATTGGTTTTTTTCCAGGGGCTTTCCAGTTTGTGTTTAGTATCCCAGCAACGCTGTCCATCATCATCGCCGTTATACCACCAGTTTTTTACATGCTAATTTGTTTCTTCACCAAATCCAACTTCCAAATAACAATTGCCGGCATTCTTAGCGTTTTGTATGCATTTCTAATGACAGCATCTTTCTTCTCAATTATTGGTGAGTAACCTGCTCTTGGTCCAAATGTTTAGGACATCCCTTTGTATGGTCACTTTGCTCTTCTCCTTCAACATTCTCCATGTGCTAACAGGTGACATGGTGAAAGAAGGCACTTTCATTACTCCGACTGGGATTTTTCTGGTGTCCATGACAATTTTGTACCTCGTCACAGCAATACTTCATCCTCAGGAGTTTGGCATGATTATCTATGGTCTCATGTACTTTATATGCATCCCAAGCGGCTACCTTCTGCTTACTATCTACTCGCTGGTCAACATGAACATAGTGTCCTGGGGCACCCGGGAATCGAACAAAGAAAAGGAGGAAAAGAAGCATGTTGGAGTTTTGTGCAATCGTAACTGCAAACTCTGTTGCTGGGATGTAAATATCCAAGTGACTCAAGAAACAGAAAACTTGATTCTGCAGCAGATCCAGCAAACAGTTCATCCAAACGCTTCATCCAATGTTTCCTCGGCCAAACCGGAGAAGGAGACGAATGCTCAGACGAATGCTGCAGAAGTCACAGTAAAACAGTCGTTGCCTGACAATCTCCCGAATGAAGTCAACGCAGATGTTTCCATGAGGATGAGAAGCATCAAGTATCTGTCCAATGAAAATGAAGATTCAAAATCATTAAACAGGTGCCGACCAATTTCTTGCATCACTTGCATCAAATTTTTTATTTTTTTTTGCAAAACTTGCATAATACTTTTTTTCCTATGAAATGTAAACATGTACATCCATTTTGCTCACATATTATTGCAGCTTAGCTTGTGCTGAATACAAATAAAATACATGTTGGCTAATAGTATGTTATAAGCAGCTCAAATAAACACAAATGTTAGGGCATGTCAAAACATCTCACGCGCCCCAAAACACCCTCGGATCCCAGAGGGTTAAAGGAATGTGCCATTTTTATTTCTGTCCATATCATTTTTGTACAGTACAAGCGACATCAGCACGGATCGAAAAACGTTCACATCCAATGATGATGCTGACGACGATGATGATGATGATGATTACTTGGATGCGTACAACAATCGGGAGGCACAAGAAAAGGAATTCGTCCCTGAGAGCCGTGAGTCTTAAAGAGTCGTTGATTTGCTTGATCGAAATCTTTAGCAAGTTAGCACAGCTAGCAAATCCAGCCGACGCCATTATAACGTCCTCATTTTTGTCAAACAGATTGGGTTGGACCGGTGAAAAGCGTGTTCTTGAGGAAGCTTACCTATGCAAATCTTAGGAGGAACCTGCAAGAGCAGATTAGGTACACGCTTAGAAATAAGAACCAGGAAGACCTGTGTGAGGAGCTGGTGCACATGCTAAGTGAGACGCTCAGTGATGAGCTAAGGGACAAAGTGGATCCAGAGGACATTTTATCCGAGAGCCAACTGGAAGAACTACAGGATGCACTTAACGAGTCAGCGAGAAGGACCCTGAAGACCAACCGCATGAATTTCAACCACATGAAGAGGCTGGAGGCAAGAGTCAAGCGAGCTATTGAGAGAACTCTGGTGGCCCCCCAGGTCACGAGACTGACCCAGGTAGGGACAGAATTGAGCTGTTTCTGACCTGTCTATCGTCACAGTTTGGAGCTACTGATTCAGTCCGGGTCATTTCATCGATTTTTTTTCTCCTTTGTACACAGAACAGCAACTGATTTAACCTCCTAAGACCAGAGCTTTGGTTTGGCTTGCATTTCAGTAAATCCACGTATATCAGGAGTGTGAAGCTCAGTCCCTGGTGGGCCGCAGCCCTGCACGTTTTAGCTTCAACCCAAATGAAACACACCTGATTCAGCTAATGATGTCCTTCAGGGTTATTTGAAAACTACATGTTGTGTATTGGAGCAGGGTTGGAATGAAACTGTGCAAGGCTGCGGCCCTGCAGGAACCGGAGTTTGACACCACTGACCTATGTGGACGCCGGGCTGTACGAGGTTAAAGCAGATTTTTAATAAGTTCAATATGGAAACTAGCAAATTAGCCTTTATGATAAGGATTGGTTGTTATTCATACTGATTATTAAATCAAATATTTGTTCACCTGTCCAGGACGAAACAGATTTCTGGAACAAGCTGCTGGAGCGCTACCTGAAACCAATAGACGATCCGAAAAGCCATCAAGAGCATGTGGAAAGGGAACTGAAATCCCTACGGAACAAGGTAGCAATCCTAACAATCTCAGCGTCAATACTGAGACGTTCAACTTGGTTCAAACTTGATTTTCATCCGTTGTTTCCATTCCAGGCGGTATTTCTGTACTTTATTATAAACGTCTTATGGGTTGTGGCCACGTTTTTTCTTCAAGCCATCGGGAATGATGTGATTAGCATCAAGATTCCGAAATATTTGGCTAATGGCAGTTTGGCTGCTGAACCTTTAAAGGTGGAACCTCTTAGTTTAATGTTCCTGCTGTCATTTGCCGTACTTCTGTTGATCCAATTTCTGGCCATGCTTTACCACAGGTACATTATAAATAATAGTAGCGTAATACAGCAAAGTCATATTTCAATGATTTTTAGTTGCGCTAATGCTGGATTGAGAATTTCATATGCTGTATGGTTTTGTCTCCTGCTACAGAGTGTACACATTGATCCATGTGTTAGCCTACAGAAGCACAGAGAAGGACTACAAAGAAAGGGATCCAGTAAGAAATCCTTTTGGCTGCATTCTTTTAAGCACCTTTGGGTAGTGTTCCAGTATATCTCCATATATTACCATCATAACATTGGGTTCAATCAAAATTATCCTTATTTGTGTGCAGGATGAAGACGCTATTATCTTGGAGAACCGTTTTATGACTGAACTTGTCATAACCGGTGATGACCTCACCTCATAACCGGTGAATGGATGCATGGGTGATCTTAGTTTATTTATATTTAGTTATGACTGCACGCTTGTAATAACACTAGGAGACAAGCTTTTTTTTTTGTACTGAAAAAACAAATGAAAATCCAGCCTGAGAAAAGAAAAAAAATAACGCAATGACTCCAGTATGTGCAATAAATAGCGTGTACTGTATTTACACTGCCGTTCATTTATGGTGACGGGAAATGGGAAAGCTGTAGCTTATCTTCGCAGTGTCAAAAGTTATTGTGTTATCATAAACCGCCTGAAAGTGACTAGGCGTGGTTTGCTGGAGCTGTATACTGTAAATCCAAATCACATCTACTGGAAAGAGAGAGCGTCCTTGTCGTCATTATAAAGGTCACCTGACCCACAAAACAGGGTAGTTGTGTTTTTTTTTTTACACAACGTGTTCCCTTGTGCTTCGTTTTTACAGCCGAATGATCCTCCATTTACAAGCCAAATGCCAAAGTACAAAAATCAACCAGCAATATCTCTTAATGACTTTAATTTTCGGCTCGACTATTGAATCGTAATAAGTACTGCCAGTGTCATTTCTTTATGATAAATCAACGATGCAATGTAATCATTTTCTGCTTCAATTACTGTTATGGTCTTTGTTTTTATTCCTCACGTTTAACTACATAATTCAATGGAATGTATCTGTACATTACATTACGTGTACATGGTTTCTTTCCTTCTCCAATTTAAGCTTGATGTGAATTGATTAGGAAAATATCTGTTATAATACCTGTCATAAATCTGTTATAATACCTGTCGTAGTGTATCAAAAGTTTAGTCCGTGTACAAGGTGCAATATATGTGATCGGAAGGACAAAAAAAAAACATTGCTATTTTGTTCCTATTCATGTAACAAAACACATTGTAGATTGTTGAGTATAAATGTGTAATAAAATATAATTACGTCACACCGACGGATTGTGGCCAGGTTGCCCACCAGAGGGCGGCGTAACACTGTGCAGATATCTGTGTGGTGATCACTGCGAACATGCATACATACACATACACACACCTGCGCAGGATTAAAGTTAATCATGACACCGGGAATAAAAGCCGGATGTGCCATAACCCCGGTGTCGATGATTATTGCAGCCTGTCCTGCACGGACGCCAAGTAGAGGCGTGTGTTTGTGTGTTTATATGAATTAGAGTTAATAAACGTCTTCTTTTGAGCACTATAACCACTGCATACGTGTCTACTGCGCCTCGCGCATACGGAGGCTACACAACATGCTCCTTGCCGTCACATATATTAATATATATAGACATTTTATGGACGAATACCTATTTTTTTTTATTTTGTTTGCGTCAGTTAAATCAATTTACACAAATGGATTATAATACAGAAACTGTCCCTAGCCTTGACAGAAATTTCACACTTGAAAAAAACTTTAGGGTTACAAGTTCCTTAATATTTTAAAATGACACAATATGTATAATAGGTTATTTGAACAAGTACACCTTTTTGTTTTTAATGAATTTTAATGAACTATATAAAATTCCAAGCACCACAGAAGTGTTTATTTTGAGGTCAGAAACAGGTTATTTCTACCATTTAATGACAATTATGTACAAATAAATAACTAATATATGGTATAAATGACAAAGAAAAACAAAATAGTTAATAAATAAATAAATAAATCTATCTATCTATCTCTAAATTAATGGTCCCCTGGAATTGTGTCACTGGTTAACAAAAACATATTTCAATATAAGAAAATAACACTGATGACATCACATGACTTCCTTCTTCCTGAATATCAATAATGAAGGGCACATGGTAAGTCCACCATCTCTTTTCAGTAATCTCAGAAATCTCAGGATTCAAATGAAACTTACTGGTGTGACCTAATTTATTGTTAAGAAATTTTAAAAAAAACTAGAATGGAAATGGAATAAACTATTTACTTTAGTGAGAATACAGGATTGACAACATATGGTTTAATACCTCGCATCAGCCATTTTGTAAAATGCATTTTTCTTGAAAATTGTCACTGGACAATTTCACCTTCCTTATGGGTAACACCAGTGAAGATCAGTAAAATGTGCCCAGAGTGTTTGTGTAGTTTGCATGTTCTCCCCGTGCTTGCTTCTCTCCCGTTTTCCCTGGGTACTACGGTTTCCTCCCGCCTCCAAACACATGCGATTGGGCATAGGTGAATGTGCTACTCTAAATTGTCCATAGGAGTGAGTGTGTGTGTGTGTGTGCCACTGCCTCACACACTAAGTCATCTGGGATAAACTCCAGCGCCACCACAACTCTGAACAGGATAAATGCTAGATAATGGATGAATGAATTAATGAATGAATGTCTTCATTATTGCATGTAGTTCGTTACCTATAGTTCCAGGTTTCCACCACATGGAGGCGCTGATTCATCTGATCCTTTACCTCCAACTTCCACCTCCAGCTCATTGAGCACATAATCACCACCAATCGATTTGTTTCTTCTTTACATTAGCGTCAAGTTAAATGTATTAAATGCTTAAAAAGACGTCAAAAAACAATAGAACGTCTGTATCTGCGTCTTGCTTTTTTTTTTTTTTTAAATGAAATAAGGTAAGATTTTTCTGTATTTATGTTGTTCTACACAAATGAGTGGTGAAACGTGGACGTTTTACATCATCCTGATGGCCAATTCATACACACTCACATGTATTCTAAATAAATCCATGGCTCAATATTTGATATAAAGACTTGATGGTGGGAATATTGTAGTGTGAAAGTATAAAAGGGACAGTGTGTAAATGTTAAGGTGCAGTTTGCACTCTGGATTTTATTGATTCATTGCGTCCTTACAGTGGACTGAACAAGACTTTACGGATTTAGCAATGACATGTTTACAGCAGTTAAATAAGCTTTTTTATTTTAACTAGTTACATCATCCAAGTGAACTCGATATACACCATTCAGCCATGCTTCAGAATAAATGACCCCAAATAACAGTTTTAGCAATCAGTAGGTTAGCGTGGTCCATACGTTTCATAAAAAATTTATGAGCGTAACAGTCTTTGAAAAGGTCAAGATTTCTATACACTGAAAGAAGAAAGGCTGCAATTCGATCTTACTATTGGAGCGCAACTGTAATGCGATCATTATTTAGATCTTCTGAATTGGACATTTAATTTATGATAACTATGGCCTCCTTGTTAACGGGAAGTGAAACTCTGCCAGTAAAAGCTGCTGATCAATTTTTTTTC
>JAOUQX010000027.1:3859538-3877205 GCA_028566295.1 Liobagrus marginatus
AGCCACTCTAGAACAACAGACAGCGTCAGAAGCGTCTCGCCTGGGCTAAAGACAAAAAGGACTGGACTGCTGCTGAGCAAATTTACCATTTCCTTTGGAAATCAGGGTCGCAAAGTCTGGAGGAAGAGAGGAGAGGCACACAATCCACGTTGCTTGAGGTCCAGTGTAAAATTTCCACAGTCAGTTATGGTTTGGGGTGCCATGTCATCTGCTGGTGTTGGTCCACTGTGTTTTCTGAGGTCCAAGGTCAACACAGCCGTATTCAAGGAGGTTTTAGAGCACTTCATGTCTGAAGTTAAAAAGACGTTGCCGGGTCTTCCTTACTGTGTGGGGGATGTGACATCACCATGATAGGTCCTGTGTGATGTGAACAGAAAGGTCTTGGAAACTGTCCACTCTCTCCACTGGGGTTCCGTTGATCGTAAATGGTTGGTAGTTCCTCCTCTCTTGCTTTGTACTGAAGCCCATGATCATCTCCTTTGTCTTGCCGACATTCAGGAGAAGATTGTTTTCCTGGCGCCATGTCTCTAGGTTTTTTTAATCTTCTCAAGGTAGGCCATCTCATCGTTGTTGGAGACCAGGCCCACCACAACTTTGTCGGCAGCAAACTTGGTGGTGGAGTTGGAAGTGGTCAAACAGTTTTGTGTGTACAGTGAGTACAGCAGGGCACTCAGAACTACCTAGGGGAGCTCCAGTGTTAAACACTATAGTAATTTAGAAGCATTAATATTTGCTGCTTAGAACTAGGGTTGGATGTTAAGTAATTATGAACATGTGCTAAAGAGAAAAATAGATTAGCGTTTAATCTACACTATACAGTCAGAACTGTCTCGCTTTAAATCCACCATCTACCGCAATATCAGCAACATTTATACACGGAAACAGTTTATTAGATGAAGCATTCCAAGTTTCATAATCATATGCAATAGCTTTTGTTAAATACTGCATTTTAAGACCAAATCAGGTCTTATGGTTAATTATAGCCCTCTTTCTGCTATTAAGCAGCATAAATCGATCTTACAATTTGGTATAATTTGGTCTAATATCATAAATGTGGTCTATTCAGATTTTTTGTGGAATGCAGAGTCAAGGAACATCTGATGTTCTGTGGTCGGCCATTCTTGGCGTCATTTATTTTACATTTTTTCACACACAAAAAAATATAGTTTATATATTGTAAACTATAAAATATAGTGTGTGTGTATATATATATATATATAATACTAATAAATGACGACATGACATTACATGGCCACTCCAACACTCAGTGATTTGTGCACAAAGGGGTTGTTGCGCATGCTCCGGGAGAGCGCGCGAACGAGAGATTAGGGAGCTGTACTGTTCTACTGTGGCTCGGAACTTTGTGCGATTGCTTTGGAAATCGGCAAGTCGGAAACTCGTGTCGTATATCACTGCATCCGTATGATTTTCAGATAAACTCCAGGTGAAAGGTGTGTGGACATACAATTTCCCGACCGTCCGAATTCGCACTGTGTACGCATCACAAAAACTAACAATTGAACATAATTGCGTCATAATTGTGTGACAACAACTACCTTAAATTACCAAAACCATCTTTCAGACAATTTTATTGTAAGATTAAATCTTTTTTTCTTTTCTTTTCATTCTTTTACACGATGAAGAAAGCGGGGTTTATGACATGTACAGCAGCCAGCCACCAGGGGGCGACCAACGAGCCCCAAGTTTCACTTTTCAGGACGTATGAGGCACACCCGCCGTGTGCCTTTGTGAACAGCCCACCGTAATGTACGGACTGAATAATATAGTTGAATGCATGAATATCTTTTTAATTGGACGACTTTTTTGGGGGGGGTCATATGCCTTCCACAGACGATATAAATACATATGAATTTAGATCACTTAACTTAGAGTGCAATTGAGAATTGAAGAGACTTTCAACCAGCACAACAAAATAAAAAATTCAATTTCCTACCCTGCCTTCAATTTGTCCCGGACTAACACTAGAGGGCGCAAATACGCCATAACAACAGCTGAAACGTGAATGGGAAAATAGCGACGCTTCAAAATGGCGATGGACGCTATGTCCACGTCTGCATCAGGACTACCATACCATCATGTTTCCGACTACTATCCGAGGAAGCTCGGTCCGAAGCCGGACGTGGTGCCTTGCGGTGTAATCGAGAGAAAAACCGGACCTGTAGATAAACCTGACATGGTTTCAGTGGACGTTATCAACTTTAAGGACTCGGGTATTGCATTAGCATCTCATCTACCCTGCAAGTCTTTCTAGTTTGAATCCCAAACGGCGGCATAACTACCTATATAGACGCACTACATAGTCTGTAAAATGATGACCTGTAAAACCATGGTAGTGAACTTTGTGTGCAATGGAGAGCCGTTTGAGATTCGGCTAATGTTTTGCCAATTCTAACAATATCATATGAGCATTAACTAGGCAATAACTGCGACATATCTCTGAAATTTTACCAGTTAACTGATACCATTATATGTATTAAAATGTAATTCATGTAGAATACGTTTTCCGTGACAGTGCATCTGTGTTGCGCTAATAAGTTACCTTCTTGCTAGCTGAGTGTCGAGTGAATTAAGCACAGTAACTACAGTATACGGTATAGTGAATGGAATGCAGCCATTTACTCGACGATGAGTATATAATGTCTGCGTGTATTGTTATTCCGGTTACAATTTTGTGCCTCGTGTTTGTTTACAGACACACCGGTACAGAGGAAGAAACAAGAAACAGACACTTATGTTTTGGTAAGTTCTTTAGAAGAGGCCAGACACGACAAAAGTACACACACCCTTTACTCAAGTAGCAGTACAGATTCCTGTTTAAAATGACTCTGGTAAAAGTTGAAGTACTGACTCCACGTTTTTAGTCAAGTTAAGGGCTCTGACATGTACTTAAGTAAAAAGTAAGAGTTTCTACGATTGTAGCGTCATGATGGTAACGACGTCACGTCATAATTAATGCCTTAACCCTTTCACTGCTACGTTTAAAATATTCTAGTCGTTCCCCAGAGTGAGTTTTTAACGCGACCGATACTGTAGAACTTTTCCACTAAGCGGTCCCATGGCGACGCATCATTCTTGTCACGTGACTAACCGCAGCCACAATACCAACGTATGACATGTATACCGCCATAGGGGGATCAGGAATCTCTGTTCTCAGTCATGTTTACATCGCTGACTCGCTCTGCCTCCTCCACCTTAGTCATTTATATTACTTTCTGCTATCGATCATAACACACAAACAGATTAAAGCGAATGTAACAAGTCTGGTTTAAAAATGTAAGAAGAAGAAAGCACTGACATTTGTGTATAAATGTAAAAGGTTGCCAAAAATATAGAGTGAAGTAAAGTACTTGCACCAGAAATCTACTTAAGTACAATAACAAAGTATTTGTACTTAATTACTTCCCATCTCCGGAAGAGGTCTTTTTTATTACCATACCGTGTAGTACAATGACTTCCTTTCTTTGCAATATACCATCTTAGGACGTTTAAACACCTTATAGTTTGCAGTCTGTATCTTACAAACTGGTTAAATGCAGTTGATGGAGATTTATTTTTGAATTCCATACCAGGTGTGTTTACGTCAAGTGTGAAATTTTGAGACGCTGTACTTTTCGGTGGGGAATGGAAGAGAATGTTTCTGTGTAAACTGGAGAAGATGAATTGTTAGTAATGTAATGATGAAATTTGTGCTGACTTTTTAAAAAAACAATTTGGTGGTTAAAATTGATATAATAATGCGTTATGTCTTTGGGATATGTATATGCGGGAAAACATAAAAGCTCAAATATTGCTGATTTTAAATTTATTTAAATGGGTTCCTCAAGGTCAAAGTCAAGAAGGTCTATTGTAATTTCTCCCTTATATACATTAGCTCACAAAAGTGACCCCTCACATTTCAGCAACCATTCTATTATATCTTCTCAAGGGACAATACTACAGAAATGAAACTTGTGTATATTTTACAGTAGTGAGTGTGCAGCTTGAATAGCAGTATAGGTTTACTGTCCTCTAAAAATACCTCAGCACACAGCCATTAATGTTTAAACCGCTGGCAAGAAAAGTGAGTACACCCCTAATTGAAAATGTCCAAATTGGGCCCAAAGTGTCAATATTTTGTGTGGCAACCATAATTTTCCAGCACTGCCTTAACCCTCTTGGCCATGGAGTTCACTAGAGTTTCACAGGTTGCCACTGGAATCCTCTTCCACCCCTCCATGACGACATCAATCGGGTTTAGGTCTGGAGATATGCTTGGCCAGTCCATCACCGTTACCCTCAGCTTCTTTAGTAAGGTAATGGTCGTCTTGGAAGTGTGTTTGGCCCAGTCTTTGAAGAGAGGGGATCATGCTCTGCTTCAGTATGTCACACTACATGTTGGCATTCATGCTTCCTTCAATGAACTATGGCTTCCCAGTGCTGGCAGCACCCATGCAGTCCCAGATCATGACACTCCCAGCACCATGCTTGACTGTAGGCAATACACACTTGTCTTTATACTCCTCACCTGGTTGCCGCCACATACGCTTTACACCAGGGGTCACCAACATGGTGCCCGCGACCACCAGGTAGCCCGCAAGGACCACATGAGTAGCCCGCGGGCCCGTTTTAAAAATAGCCCACCATAGCACCACTTATCAGTGAGCTGTATCTATTTTTTTTGTTATTCTTTTTTAAATTGGGCTTGTATTAATGTAAATTTGAAAATATAATTATAAAGATTTATAGAAATAAAATGTTGCATATTGCTATTTATCTGTTTCCTACCTTGTTCGATCATTGCTGATAATTATTGTGAGAAATCATTAACACAATATCTTCACATATACGAATAACATTAATTATAAATAATATCATAATTATAAATAACATAATTAAAGGTAAATTGAGCAAATTTTTTTATTTCAAGTGAATAAGTGAAGTGAATATCAAACTGGTAGCTCTTCGCATTAATCAGTGCCCAAGAAGTAGCTCTCAGTTTCAAAAAGGTTGGAGACCCCTGCTTTACACCATCTGAACCAAATAAGTTTATCTTGGTTTCCTCAGACCACAGGATATAATTCCAGAAATCAATGTCCTTAGTCTGCTTGTCTTCAGCCAACTGTTTGCAGGATCTTGTGCATCTTCTTTAGAAGATGCCTCCTTCTGGAACGACAGCCATGCAGTCCAATTTGATGCAGTGTGTGACCTAGAGGAAAATTCATAAATGGGACTAATTTGGACATTTTCACATAGGGGTGTACTCACTTTTGTTGTCAGTGGTT
Source organism: Liobagrus marginatus (assembly GCA_028566295.1). Classification (NCBI taxonomy): domain Eukaryota; kingdom Metazoa; phylum Chordata; class Actinopteri; order Siluriformes; family Amblycipitidae; genus Liobagrus; species Liobagrus marginatus. The sequence goes on from JAOUQX010000027.1 coordinate 3,864,821, forward strand.
TAGGCATTAATGGCTGTGTTGAGTTCTTTTGAGGGGATGCCACCAACCAGATTAAAGCTCTTACAAGCCTGGTTCAAAAATGTAGGAAGAAGAAAGTACAGATATTAGTGTATAAATGTAAAAAGTTGCCATAAAAATAAATTACAAATTATAAATTAAATAAGTTATTGTACTTGAAAGTAAAGTTGAACATCTCCCATGGCCTGCTCAGTCTCCAGATCTAAATTTTGGGTAATAATAAGATCATCAATAATAATCTGAGCTTTTTTGGGTTGTTTTGAAGGAAACCTTTTCCTCCACCAGTTCCCTGTAGAGACCTAGCCACTGTTCTGCAAGAGGAATGGCTCGAAGTCACTCTGGCCACTGTGCAGGACTTGTATATTTCATTCCCAAGACGAATTGATGCTCTTTTGGCTGCAAAAATAGACCCTTCACCTATACTAATAAGTTATTGTGGCCTAAAACCTGGTGTTTGTTTCATTATCCAACCCTTGTATGTTCATGTTTTATTTTTTTCATCCTTGCAGGGCACCATTCACCCCTTCCGTAAGTCACAAAAGTCCATCTTTAGCAAGTTCATCCAGGAGTTTAACTTGGTCACCTCAAATGCACGGGTGAGTTCCTTGGGAATAATTTTTTGTGGTTTTGGGTATATAGGTTCAGAAAAATGTTCAATGCCCTTACTCTTTTTTTTTTTTGGCCACATGCATTTGTCTCTCCATTATTGCTGTTTATGGCAACTGTCAATATGCATTCCAAAGATGTGTCGATGCATGTTAAGGGTGCCATCGTTAGGCTAAAAAACAAAAATGGACCCATCAGCATGAAGAAAAACCTTTTTCTATCCAAATCAAAATCGTGGTACATTTTAATAAAAAAGGGAGTGCATAATGAGCTCAGCAACAACAAAAGGCCTGGAAGACCAAAGAATCCAACTATATTATACTAGATGATCACAGAATTATTTTCCCGATGAAGAAAAATCCCTTCACAACAGTCATGCACTTAAGACTGTATGGTAGGCATGTCATTGTCAATGTCTACAATAAAGAAATGCCTTCATAAATGTAAATACTGGGTATATGTCAAAAAGCAAACCAGTGGTTACATCTAAGATAAGATTAGACTTGGGCTGGCAAACCGTAGGGCTTAAACTTGGTCCATGTCAACATGGAGTGGACTATCGGATTTCTCAGAGAATGCACAACGCTTGATAACAATTATAATGAATGTGATAGTTAATTATAGTTCATCATAAATAACTTGTTTATTTATAAACCACATGTATATTGCATAAATAACAGTGCAAATTGATTTAAACATCTATGGATGTATCTATAGAATTCAATGGATTCTAGACCAAGAAAAGCTGTTAATACAACTAGTTGTGTACTGAATACCAGTTTAGATTGTGATTGATATTGAAACTATAAAAAAACTTTCCTATACTTCTGTATTACAAAACTTTTTTGTAAAGTTTACCTTATTTTTGTTCACTGAGAGATTGTAGATTTGTATATACTTTATAATTTGAACCAAATGGTCATCAGTCTTAGAATCAAAGTCAGCAAAAGTGTCATTCTATATGATGGTAAAATACAAAACTGACAATTAACTTTATAAACGACAAATATTAAGTTTCAAAAATAATTTTTAATAATAAAAGTAGTAAAAAAAATGTAACAATGGAGATATATGGGGAGATGTATACACTTTAAAAAAAAAAACTGATCTATTGTAAAATGAGTTTTATTTCTCAAACAATTATGTTTTTTTAAAACCAATGAGTGTTAAAATTATAGTATTTTTTTTTTTATTCTTAGAAAAATACTTAATTATAACAGTTTGGTTGTGGCTTGTAGAACAACAGTGCAAAGCTGGAAGTTGATCTTAAGTTTTTTTCTAGCTTAGCACGACTTCAGCCCTGCCCCTAGGAGGCCTTTTCGAACCATCTTTGCCTACACTTTACCCCAGCCATTATTTTTTCTAGGACACTTGTTCATCTTATGATTGTTGGGTGACATTTGAAAGCGTTTGGTTATCCTAGTTGTTTCTACCCTTTGCCAGCTTATTGCTTTGTTGTACTTAATGTTTGCAGCTTTCTTATGAACCGCTGAGTTATATATTTAATACAGAAGCCATCAGGCTTCTCAACATGAACTGAAACACTCTAACTCGGAAATTACTCATGCACAGTCATTTTAACACTGGTTCATAAATACTCATGCACAGCCACTTTAAATATACTGTGTACTTCTTAAAAAAAAGAAAAAAAAAAAGTTTAAACTATCCACTGCTGCTACTGTTTACACTGACCACTTTACTGTGCTAAATAATGCTGCTAGTTTAACTTAAATGCTGCCATCATTATTTAGTACATTGCCACATGTTGCACAACCATCAGCGCTATGCCTTATATTGTATGTATCTGTCCCGTAGCGTATGGTAGGTACTTTCTTTTGCACTGTCTGTACTTGTTGCACTTTGTGTTGTACGTAGCTCTTTGCTGTTCTGTTTTGTGCTGTGTGACTGTGTTATGTGTAGCATCATGGTCCTGGAGAAGCGTTATTTCGTTCCATTGTGTATTGCAACAGCTGCGTATGGTGTAACGACAATAAAGCTTCTTGAAGTTGAACTACTGTATATGTATTTATAGCTTGCATGATTGCGCTTTCCCTAACAGCATTAAGGTTCTATCAGTGTTATGCATGAAGGAGAGATTCATCCCATTTTATATTATTCACAATGTTTTTGTTTTTCTACTTTGATTGTTTTTTTGTTTTTTTTTCTCCTTATAGTGACTATTTTTAACCTTGTGGAAAATTGTGTTTAAATGTCTTGCAGTCATGGAAGATCCTACTGTTTGGCATGCTAAATTTGATCTGCACTGCTTCTCTGCTGATGTGGTGCAACTCCACAAACAGTATGGGTAAGTTTACAGATGCTTTTAGGTAATAGACCTCCATTAATATAGCGTCTAACATGGGACAGCGCAACGGGAATAGGTTTGTTAAAAAAACCCGGAATAAATGTGCAAAAATCATTTGTTTATTGTTTAATTTAAAGACATTTGTTTAAATATTAACATGCACATCATGTATCAAGTGACTGTGTGTAAGGGAAAAGTACAAAAATCTAGACAGGCAGCAGAAACTGCCGATACAAAGGAAATAGATGCTGCTCATGTATTGAGTAGCGAATTGAAAGCTGATCTCAAAGTCAATACTATGCCGACAGATATGCACTTATTTCTGTAGACAAAGGACAAAAGATCCAGAGGACAAGAGTGTGTTGGTACACTTCACATATGGTGTTTATCCACAGCGAAATAAAATACTAATAGTTATGGTGTTGAGGGGGAAGATTCTGTTTCTTAAATGCTTGCTAAAGTTGTAGCAGCAGCAATTGAGACAGAACTTGCTGTATCTTTTTAAGGATGTACAGTCGGTGACAACTTTCTTAAGAATAACGGTCCACCTGCACATCTATGCAATCAATCAGCCATGTAACATAAAACATAAACGCATGTTGATACAGATCAAGAGCTTTAGGTAACGTCCACACTAAAAACAACAGAATGGGAAAAATGTGATCTCCGACTAGGACAGTCTACTGAATTTTCAACGCTGCGAAAACACAAACATCTACTAAGCACCGGTTCTGTAGCTGAAGCACCATGTGACATAGAGAGGTAATGGAAGAATGCAAAGAATTCAATGAAGTTTCCAGGCTTTCCTGGAGTGGATGTGCATGCTTATTTAAGCCAATGTCAGATATACAGTATGCTCAGAGATACATTGGGAACCCCAAACGCTACAGTCCTCTGTAGCTCTGTAAGCACATCGTATCTTTATTTCATAGATGCACAATAAGAAAAGACTGTAGTATGACAATCATGGAAGGGTAATGAGGAGAAAACCTCTTCTCTCCAAAAATCATATGGCAGCACGTCTGATGTTTGCAAAATTGCATTTGAACAAAACACAAGAGGTTTGGAACAGTATCTTGTAGCCTTTTGAGACCGAGTGGAGATGTTTGGTTATTATGCACGGCTGTAATCTTTGACAGAAATAATCTCCAAAGGCCATAATATAGATGGAAAGAAAAGTCATCATTAATTTTTTTAAAATATTTCCACACTGCTGAGGCTGACATCGTGTCTGCCATTTTGTGTCAGCTCTGTCTGCTAAATACTGTAAATTGCATCACATGTGGAATCAAGTACATCAAGTAGCTCTAATCGGGCCCGATACTGGAATTGGTTTCAGTGCATCCCTAGGTCCAAATACAATTTTCTGTCTTCACCTGAGGTTATCTTGTTTGACTACGGAACTTGAAGAGACGCACAATTATTGAATTAAGCCGTATAGTGACACCTGTGAATGGGTGGAATTAGGCGACAAGTGAACAGTCATCTGTGTTTGTTTGAACATGTAAGTAATCGCCATGTCCTACAAAAAAAAAGCACCAAAATGTAAAACAGTCTACAGGGTGTAGCTTTCTTCAGCCAGTTCAGCAAGATCAAATTCTGCATCAGAAGACCGTATCGTGTTACCAGCTGTTGAAAAACGTAGACACTTTAATACAATATGCACACTATTCTTTTGTCACCACTTCTTTTAACTATACTGATGTGGCACAGGCATCTTAAACTGAAATTGCTTGCGATACTGTAGGTGCTCAAGGTCAAAAACAGGAAGAGAAACTGTGTGTCAAGGGTCTGCTTTTCCAAGTCACCAATCAGCTTTCTGTTGTTAATTTTATCCTTGCTATATCATACCTTAATTTTTCCTTTCAACTTTTACCTTTACTAGAGCCTTTCCCATCACATCTCTGCTCCACAGCAAAAACTCAACTTGTTCATTATTTCCAGTTCCTTTGAGCTGTAGATTCTTTTTTTAGGCAGTATTAAAATGTTATTTTGTTTAATTATTTTGCTGCGTTTTTGTGATCTGCTAATTACGTGTTTCAGACAGTTAGAGACATAGTTACTAATTCGATCTTAAGCCTAAGCTAAATGTAATACTCTATTGTAAGTCCAATTTTCATAACTTAAAAATGTTAAGTAACATTTTACTTGCATCTGCAAAGCAGTGTACATTATTATTATGATTAAGACTAACTAAGCTGCATTAGTGTTTTGTAGACAATGATTCTCTCAGGTTTTTATAAAAATGTTTCTTTTTGGATTGATTAATAAGTGATCTCGTAAACACGCATGAGGTCGTAGGATGTCAATAAAAGCTCCTGCGAGACATGTCAACTATTCATTGCATACGGCCTACTGAACGTCTTGTCTTCCTTCCGCTGTCTGTGGCCTTGCATTACTCAAACATATTCTTTATTGTTTATAACCACTCCTCCTACAGTTTAAGAGAAGTATACATCATCCATCAAGTGGCAAGTCACTTAAACATTAATGTAATGAGCTGCTCTTACAGAGAGCTGCTCTGGTATATATATTTTCTCATGTGGTATATTTGATGGAAGTCAACCAGTTTGTGTTTTTATTTGAGAGCCACTATTGGTTCTATGTTGACAATGTGGCGTTTCCACATAATTGTTGCTATCGAGCATTTTACCTATTATTTTATGTCATTTACATATTATTCTAAGGTTAGGATTAGAGCCAATAATGAACCAAATATCTTGAAGTATCTTAATAATTAATTTATGAATACATTTAGACTAAAGAGTTTAATTAAAGGTTTGGTTAAGGAAATCGAATTTTCTACTGATCTTATGCCCAGTCCATTGTGTCCTTTCACATGGACAGCATTTGCCTGTGGCATGCTTTTGCCTCTCTGCTGTACCAGCAGCTGCTTCTCAATTTACTGACAAAAGAACTCGTGTCAGCCGAGCTCACATCCTTCCACATTCTCCTGTTTCTCTCACCAGGTGTTACATTGTCATCGATCAATAAAGCTTTTGGTTTACATCTGACCCGATCTATCATTATTTCAACGTACGTTCGCATCAACATACACCAAGCTTAATGACCGCCAAGCAGTTTCAAACTTCCCACTCTCTTACCAAAAGTACAGGTTTTCAAAATGGCTCTGAGACCACACAACAGAAAGCTAATTTGATTATCATTACTGTGCTGTTTGGAATAACCAAGCAACGCTTAATGCTCTTTTAATGGACTTTACTGTCCCACAGGGATGAAAGAGAGAGGGGAAGTAGGGAAGCTAGCATTGGGCAATTTGACATGTTTTGGCGCTAAGGCTTTGCAGACGCTCATTAAATATTTATCTCCCTGGTCCAGCTCAGTTTTCCATCGCTGCTTCTCTTTTCGTTCGCATTGATCGGGTCTGTAAACATACACAAGTGACCTTAATCTCCTCACAATATGCTACAAGGGTTTGGTTCCCCTCCACCAGGGATTTAGCCGTCTATCACTATTCAATGCTACTTGGATTGTTTTTCCCTTTGTAGCACTTTGCAGATAAGCATACAATCCCAGTAACAAGCCTATGTTTTCTGTTTGAGCGTGTTGTTATAGATCATTCAATCCAACAAAAAAGAAAAATGGAACAATCCTGAAAATACAGAAAAAGAATTACAACCGAGCTGTGTCACTTGACTGCTCTGATTTCTATATTTATATTTCCTCTATGTCCATATTATAGATGCCAGTTACAGTGTAGATTTCTCAAGTCCTCCACAAAGCACTTTTATCAGCACTTTTCGATTCCTTTTGCTGGACCACAAAGGATTTTATATTTAGTTGTGCAATTTAATGCCCTTTAACTACAATCTCTTGTGCTTTGTTTCAGCTTTAACAGCCTACACATACCTTACAATTTTTGATCTTTTCAGGTAAGTCTGCTCACAATTCACTACCTATTAACGAGCAATGCCAGTAGCTTTTTATTCCATGTTGCCAAACTCCGGAGTTTAGATGGCATTGTTTCCAAGCCATTTGCTTGCTCGTCAAACCTTTGTCATCATGCTTTTTCTCACAAGTTTAAATATCATACAAAAATAAAGGAAAGCGTATGCCTGTAACAAATAATTTAGAGTTCATGATTGGCAAAGATGTAACCGTTTGATGTATTGTTTTTTGCTACACTTAAGTGAGGTGTAATCCAATTTAATATCATATGTGGAGGTGTGGTAGCTCAATGGTAAGGCTCTGGGTAAGTGGTCGGAGGTTCAAGCCTCACACCAGGCAAGCTACCATCATTGGGTCCTTGAGCAAGGCCCTTAACCTCACTTGCTCCAGGGGCGCCGGTCGTTCTGGCTGAGCCTTCGCTCTGACCCCAGCATTCAAATACATATGCTGGGATAGGCGGAATAAAAACATTTCACTGCATGTATGTGTATGCGATAAATAGGATCTGAAAACGAAAAATGAAGTCCTCCCCTGACAGCACAATACATTACTATTTTTCTATAAAACTAAATAAAAAATCACAAGAAAAACAGTTTTTCCAAGACTGACAGCACTACCAGCAGAATAATTATGTTAATTGTTTACATTTTAAGTTTTGTCGCCTACTGTTGATGGTACCTACCTGTGATGGCAAACACTGTGTTAATTATGCTTATTTTGAAGTGTACAAATCAAATAACCTTCAAAGACAGGACAGGAATTTGCCTTGTCCCATGTGCTCAGGCTACCGATTTATTTTTTCCATCTTCCATGACTACTTGCGGAAGTTGCTTATTAAATTTAGAATTTCTTGTTTAAAATCAAATGCTTATTGTATTATTGTTAGTATGGCTTATTGTTTCTTATAACCTAAATCTTTGATTTGTTTGATTCCATTCCAGCTTGATTACATGCCTTATAAACTCATGGGTGGCTGTGAAAAAGCCAAGTCAGGCCTTTTCGTTTGGGTAAGTGTAAGATTCATGTTTTATTCATGGCTAGAAATGTGTTATTAGTCTATGGCTTTCTATTTTACATGATCTCGCCTGTTTTGTGTGACGCTGACCCAAAACAATCATGGCTTTCTTTATTGCGTAGAAAAATTCCAAGCCTTATTCTATTTTCTCACCTAGAGTGAGCACAAAGAATGATAGTGTTGTTTTTTTTTTCTTTTTTTTTCTTTACTTTTTTTAAATTTATTTATTAGTTTTGAACGCTTTGAGGTGCTGGCAGTGTTTGCCTCAACAGTTCTGGCTCAGCTGGGTGCCTTGTTCATCCTGAAAGAAAGGTGAGATATTTTCATCTCTTCCTCTCCTGGCTCCATGTCCAAGTTACCTGTACAGTATATACAGTACGTACATCTAAACCAGGTTTATGTTCATGAGAGCTATTATTTTCTGATTTCAGAAAACACCTACAAAAACATGTTTTTCATACATTAAAAGCTTTATTTTAGGCCCTCCAGGTTTTATGGGGTTAAAATTCCTGATTTCACTGCAGCTTCTCTAAAGAATTGCTATGCATCTTGCAATGTTTTTAGGTGTTTGTTGCAATAAAATTACATTGTAAGTGAAATTTTCACCCCAACATCAAGTCAAGTCGAGAAGCTTTGCTATTTTATCATTTTAACCATATACAGCAAAACGAATCAACGTTTCTCCAGGACCATGGTGCTACACAGAACAGAGAGCTTCATAAAATAAAACATAGTTACATATAACAAGACAAAACCGAGCTACCTAAAATAACAGAGCGCTACATATCTCAGTTGCTCTGGATAAGAGAGTCCGCCAAATGCTGTAAATGAAAATGCACTATCCTCTATATGCATGGTTTGTCATAATAAGCATTTCTCTGCATGTCATACTATGTATGATTTTGTGTGACACACCTTGAGTTGAATACAGTACTGCTGCTATTTGACATAGCATTCTCGAACGCTCTGTGTATGATTATCTGGTGCTTGTAGAGTAATGTTCAATGTTATCGATTTTGCAGCATAGAGCGTTTCATGGAGCAGCCGGAGGTCCACACGTAAGTCTTTTCCTTTCTTTTCTAGTTGTACACAGGCATTTTGAATGCACACAAATATATACTCCCTTCTTCCTGAATGTGTAAACATAGCACCTAAACATACAACTAATCTTAGTTCTCCAACCAAGCCCATACTAAGAACACCTAAGATCCCCTCCACAGGTCTAATAAGATTTTGAGATGTTTTTTTCATGTTTCTCCAAACTGATGACTACATACAGTATGTCCTCCCTCTCTTATTAAGCCAGTTTAGCTTTAATAAAGTTTAACTTTATTTAACTAAACATTGTCTACCTACACCAGGCTAATGTTAAACACCTTTTCTGACAATTAAAAAAAAAAACTTGTAATCTTAATAATCTTGCCATGCATTTGGATAAGGTTGCATGGTTATAATTAGGGCTGGGTAAAAAATAGATGTTTTAATTAACCGGTTTTTAAATATGCGGTCGATTCAATATCAATTCTCAAAATTGTTGAATCGTTTTCCTTCATATTTTTTCCTTTCACATGGTGCACTTCACGTCTCTGACATCACCAGTACGTCATATGATAAACTGCATTGACTGCTTCAGTCAGTTTTTGATGTGGATGGTGGCATACAAAACAGTGACCCTAAAGTATTTGCAGAATACTATATTTGCCCTGTAATCTGCAATTTTACTTATCATATGAATCTATATGACGACATGCAGGATTTAACCAAATCATTAACATCCACTTGTATGAAAACAGTGAAACGTTTCATGCAATACTTTACCATATTCCGAATTTAAAATTGTGTTGCTGCAACTCGTAATTTCGACTTTATTCTCTAAACATTTCGTCGTAGATGCAGGTGTGTCGTCGATTACAATTTTTAGACAGTTTCTGTACTTTGAGTCCAGTTTTAAAGCCAGTATAAGTTTTCCTCTACCGTCCATATGCGTCCGTCCTCCGTGGAAGCTAATGTGAGTTTTTCCAAAAAATGTAACATTTAAAATGCAAGATTGTGGCTCATTTATTTTCATCCATTTACTATTGTAAGCCAATACAATAAAGGATTTGTATTAAATATATAACCATTGAATATAATTGAGAATTGAATCAAATCAAAAGCTCGAGTTTAGAGTTGAATTGAATCTAATCAGAGTATCTGAATTGATACCGAGTCCTATTTATAGACCACCTATCATCAATTTGTTTCATCATAATTCCTTCATGACCTAACGTTGCACCGGTTTTCAGACTTCTAGTTGATTTATATTGTGCTGCTTTTCTGTAGAGGGCGCCTTTTAGTCGGGACTTTTGTGGCTCTGTTTTTCAATTTGCTGACTCTACTATCAATCAAGAACAAACCCTTTGTCTACGTTTCTGAAGGTGAGTTTTTTTTTCTTCCTTTCTATGTTCTAAGACCAAAGCATACATATGAAACATGACTACTTTTTTTCAGAGCTTATAAGCACAGTAAGTGACTATATTAAATAGCCTCTTTTTTCGCTCCTGCATATGGATTCTGTTTTACTCATTACATAAGATAAACAAAGAATATCCTGTAAAATTTAAATAGATACAAAAAGAGGAGATGGAAATTGCAAATGCAAAAATGAAACCATCTAGTCGATCACTGTACATCTTAAATGACTTTGTACTCTACCGTCTAGTGTCTGAACCTTAGAAGTGCAGCATCATCTCAAACGACGTTCAAATAGCTCCTATAGCATCAGCTGCTAGTAGCCTTCCCCTCTTCTACTATGTAAGCGAATCTGCAAATTCTGAGTCCATATTGTCCACATCCTTCCGTTTTATTTTTACTGTTAAAATATGCATCTATGCACATGAAGTGTGCTTTTCTCACTACAAAATGAGAATAGTGCACATGTATGTACCTACCGCACCTTAACAAGTTGTCGGATTAAAATGGCTTAAAAGCATACAAATAATGTACGATACTGCATATTATTAGTGCAACCGTCCCTGATAATCTTACCCAAGGTGTTTGATGCCTTGGATATAACCCTGAGCAGATCAGGTGACCGCATGGCTACCGTTACCTCACTTACCCACAAACTCTGAAGACTTGATCTGTGTTTTGCTTTTACAGTCTTTCTTTTTCCAACAGCTGCCAGTACCAGTTGGTTACAGGAGCATGTGGCTGACCTGAGTCAAAGGTAAGTTCTTTTTCATGGTGTGGTCCATCTGTAAATGATTCTTAATGTCCAAGCCTCTAATTGGAATGTTCTTTAGTTATAGTTGATATGGAAATCATTCTTAGATAATTACAGCTGAGATTAAACAATATGCACAACCAAAACGATGAACTTGCAGGTCCTTGTGTGGATGTGGCCACTTCAAATAGTCTGCAGGATTTTCCTCTTGAGCGTTCCTAAAATTACTCTGACCTTAATGGCAGAAGTACAATAAAAGGTCATGTTGTGCATTGATTTTGATGACTTTACCAGCTGGTCTATTTACTGGGGTCACTGGACTCTTTGTCCTCTGAATCCCCATATCAGCCAACATTATGAGCGTTTTACATTTGTTTAATTTTTTAGAAATATAAAAAATGTTTCAGCTGCAAAGCTAAAAGACATGGTTGTGACCATGAGACCAAGAAGTGTTTATTAACACAATGGAAAGTAAAAGTGGTGTGGCCACCATTTGCCTGCAAAGCAGAACTTGATTTTCTTTGAGAACTATATTCTGTGGATGTAGGCCACCTCATCCCAGACAGACTCCCTGATTTTGAAATCAGGGCTTTCTGGGTGCCGAACTAGCGCAAAGCCTGTTTCCGCTATACTGAAGAGTCCTTAATGACTTTGGCTGTATGTCAGAAGTCATTTTCCTGCTGCAGAATACATTTGGGGCCAATCAGACATATTTCTGCTGCTATTGCATGATTAAGGACTATCTGCCTGTATTTCATAGCATTGAGGAGACCATTAATCATTAAACCTCCCCATGACCTTGCAGATGCAGTAAAACTACCTTTTGTCTGGTTGTTGTGCTCAATCTTGTCATTGGGTATAACCTGTGAAACTGTGTTCCATAGCCTCACCTTAGTACCCACCTTGGCCTTCCCAGCACTGATAATACTGAAATATGACTTTTGTTCAATATTGCCCAGCCCTAATGAATATATATGCACACACGGTCGAATGATTAAATGCTGATATGGTTTTAATATCAGTTAGTGTGTGTGTGTAGATTCAGGTGCTGGTGATAAAATTAGAATATCATCAAAAAGTTGTTTTATTTCACTAATTCCATTCAAAAAGTGATACTTGTATATTATATTCATTACACACAGACTGATATTTCAAATGTTTATTTCTTTTAATTTTGCTGATTACACTGACAACTAAGGAAATAAAACAACTTTTTTATTATATTCTAATTTTATGACGTGTGTGTATAGATACATACATACATACATACATACATACATACATACATACATACATACATACACACACACACACACACACACACACA
>JAOUQX010000027.1:3883815-3904881 GCA_028566295.1 Liobagrus marginatus
CTTGCCTGGTGCGGGGCTTGAACCCCCAACCCTCTGATCACTGACCCAGAGCCTTATACCGCTGAGCCACCACCACCACCACCCTACACCCTACATTTTAGTGTTATTACAAAAACTGTTGGTGAATTTTGAGAACCTGATGGTTTATTTAATTTGAACATGAGGCTGAACATTGAGCTGTTTAGTCCTTGTGTGTATTTTCTTTAATGTTTGTGCTACAGTGTAGCTAAATTCAGCTCCTTCCAGAGGTTAGTGAGATGTCTGCGAGTCACATGCGGCGACGTTACGTCCGGGGTGCTCTTGGAGGCTATCGCTGCATTCTGCAAGACTGGCCTGGCAGTCCTGAATAATTAAAACCAGCATGACCCTACAAAGACCCTTTATTCTCCTGCCCACCAACCTCCGGCGTTTTCTCCTAAACGTTCCCTTTAGTCTTTTGTTCTGCCATTTAGAATCAAGCGCTGTGAGGACAGCAGTCCGTCAGGACTTGGTGAATAATTTCAGAGCGATGAGGGGAATTGGATATGATTCTGTTTCTTAGCCGTGGGACACTCTGAGAGTCAGCTAGACAAATGATCACACAAGGTTACAAGAAGGTGAAGATAAATAACAGTGTGAAATTCTTCAAGACGGTTCTACATGTTTGTTGCTGGTGGTCATGTCGAGGGCATGTGAACCCAAGTATTAGCAAGTAGCAGATTTGTAAAAAAAAAAAAAAATAAATAATTTTTTATTTTATTCTTAGGCCTTAATTAAGTGAATGTAAACAGTTCAGATGGAGTGGAATGTTTATGCATTGCTTGAGCATAAGACGCTTGTAAAGCTTTCCACATTTTTGTAAAAAGTATTCATCAAATGTAATTCTTACTGATGTGCTGTGATTTGGTCATAAATATCTGATAATTCAGTGCAAAGTGAGTCGTGTTTAAATCTGATTCTTGAATACGGCTGTAACAAATGATTATTTAGATCGATCATCGATTATTATAACTATTAATCTACAGTTATCTCAGCTTTTGCAATTAGTTACAGTATAGAGTTATGGCTGTTTTAACTGATAAATAAAACAGAAATTACTTCAGCTTTAAAAAAAAGTCTTTGTAGGGGCTGCTAATATGATTCACTGGTTAATAAATAGGTTTTAATCAGCTTTTGCCTTTTATTGAAATTTTAACGTGAAAGTAATACATATTCTATCGAATAAATAAAATAAAACCAAGTAAACCATTTCAACTTTTAAAAAAATGTCAAACAATATTAAAATATTACTATAATTACACTGTATTAATTCATTCATTATCTAGCATTTAGCCTGTTCAGGGTCGTGGGGGCGCTGGAGTCTATCCCAGCTGACTTAGGGTGTGAGGTGTGGTACACGCTGTACAATCAGCAGTTAATCGCAGGACTAACACTTAGAGACAGACAACCATTCACACACATTCACTCCTATGGGGAATTTAGAGTAGCTGATTCACCTATGTACAATCGCATGTGTTTGGAGGTGGGAGGAAACCGGAGTACCCAGGGGAAAGCCCTCACAAGCACGGGGAGAACATGTAAACTCCACACAGAAACACACGGGGCAGGAATCGACAACATGACCGTCTTGCTGTGAGATAGGCGTGCTAACCACTCTGCCACCGTGCCGCCCTATAGTTTCTTTATTGACTTATTTTTTTTGCATTCATTCATAAGAAAATGTACCATTAGTTAGCCCCACACTGAATGCAGAGCTGATTTATAGCAAAGAATCAAGTTATAATTCTAAAACCTAAAGCGGCACGCTTTAAAGGGATAAATAAAGTATCAAAATAACGGCGAGGTGACTGAATTCTTCTGGGTGCTTTTTTTTTTTTTCAGCCTGATTGTTGGCAATTTTAGGAATCATGGAGGAAACTGCACTGACCACTCTTCCGATTTTTTTATTTCTTGCTTGCTCGTCACTTTATGGCTACTTCTCTATCTTACTAATTTAATTTTTTCATTCAGTTATGCCTCACATTTGTTCTTTTTCTTTTACTGTAGCTATCTACCTATCTATTTTATAACTTGGCCTCTAACAATCTAGCTAGGTATCTAGGTATGACTGGAATTACAGTATAGTTTTTTGTTTAATGTGACGCAAAATTGTCAAAGTTTAGCTTGATGAAACTAGTGTTTAATTGGGTTTAAGAACCATATACTGAAACAGCAGGAAAATAATTTTAGTACATAATGTGTAACAGTGTGGCTACAACCTGCACTGCTACTTTGAACAACTGGATACACAAATGCAAATTTACATTTGAAGAATTCTAAGATCAATACTTACTAAAGGCTAGGTTGCTTTTGATGTTTTTTGAAACATGCATATAAATGTAAAGTAATACCTGCAAACCGTGGTGTATCAGTTAACTGAGCTGTGTACATGCGCTCACTCAAAAGCCACTGCATTTTTGTCCATCCAACATATTTGTATTCAGCAGGGGGGAAAGAATGGGTTGCTATCCTTTTGTAGCCCCATAAAGCATTTGTCAAAATTCAACTTAGTCAATCACAAAGCGTTTTTATATGAACATTTCCGGCTGCCAAACATCAAAAATAATGTTTTTGTCCCTGTTAAGAACACCAGCTGTGTTTGGAAACGGCGAACATCCTGCTCATCCCCCCTCCGCCGTGGGAGAATGGTGTAGCCCAGTACCTCCTCTTTTCCTCTCCCTCCCACCTCAGCTTATGCTAATACGACGCTGACATCAGCATGGAACACACTGGCTGTGGCCCCAGGCTCCACCCTGTACTTCCTCCAGACTTGTGAAAGGTGTGCTCTGTTTTGTTCCATGCTGTTTTCAGTGGATGCTTGAGTCTACTGCACATGCTCTTTCATTTACTCTCACCTTTCAGTCTGATGATCTTTGGAATGACAGAAAATGGGGGCAGTCTGTTTTGAACATTGCGGGAGAAGAAAAAAATCACGCTGTCTGCCTGATCGAGCATTGGTTTATATTAAGCCATAGGAAGCTGGACGCGTAGACATCCTCAACCCTGGCGTTTGTTGGTTGAGTGTGAGTGGTAAAAGGAAGACGTTACTTTTTAGCTCACTGATGGAGCTTCAAAGAGCAACCAGTATGCCTGGACCTCTGTCCCCTGGATCTTTATCTCCTGGACGTGTTTCTCCTGAGCATCTGTCTCCGGGACAATTATACCAAGGTTCCAGTCCTGGCCCCAGTTACGGTGCAGCCGCTTTTAACTATAATCAGCTAGAAGGACGATTTAAGCAGCTGCAAGGTGAGTAAACTATAATAGAATAGAACAGCGCATACACTCCATCTCTACTGTACCGATACCTTAACAAGTGGAATGAGAGACATGGAGCACGAGGAGCTGATGAAATATTAATTATAAGCCGAGATGAGGTGGTGTGTCTGTGTGTGGCCTGGATATGTACACTCACGTTTCGGGTTAACCAAGTGTGTCAGCTTATCTTGGTTGCCTGATTAACATCATGTTAACCCAATCCCCAAGAGAAAGCTTGTTTTATTCTTGAATTTAAGAGTAATTTTCCACCTTTCTGATTGGCCATTTAGTGCCAACGGCACTTTGTGTGTGTGCCATGTGTTTGCCTTCATGCTGCTCTGTACAGAGGCAGTAATTCAGCTGCGTGTTTCAGTACGGTTCAGTTAAGTTGCTTTGTACGTACTTATACCTAAAAATATACCTGAAGTTTGTAACGTACAACTGTTACATTAAATGTTTAATATAATGATTGGCCAACCATGCATTTGGTGGTTGGGTTCCTTCACGATGATGAATTAGATTGAAATGAAAATCTTTAAATGATAATCACTGGATTACGTAGTTTACTTGATTGTATTGTGATCCCAGGATTGGCAGTTTTCTCTTTTTCATTCATTGAGCAGCATTGGGTCCTCTGTTGTAATATTTGCCCAGAGTTTTGCCTTGACACGTGGGTTCTAATCCCTAGTTACCTTCTCACATATCTTAATATTCAAACTCTGCCAGATGTCTTAGATTGTGTTCCTTAAATCATGTCTAAGAACTGACCTGTTATCTGTGACGAAGTCTTTTGTTGTTATTATTATGTAATACATATTTCTATGTAAAATGTTTAAATCTAACTAGTAAGCAGTTGAAAAGTGCAAACCTTCCAGAAAATAATTTGTAATAGGAGAAAATGGAGTTACAAATAGACTGCCATGATGAATTAGGAAACGATGTTAAAATTCCGGTGCTAATGTAGTTGTCTCTTTAAACAGGTGAATATCTAGTCCGGTAACTACACTCTAAAACACTGTAGAAAGCTTTATGGCTCTGTGTAGTACACTACATCCAAATGTTCGCCGATCTGGAAGGGGTTGGAATAAAATAGTACAGCTGATGAACTTTCTCACCTTGGTGTTGAATTAGCGACATTGTGTCATTTGTAGCCCCTTAGCTGATTGTTCGTCCGTTAATGAAGGTTTGTTTCAAGTTGCACCCAGTTGTCTGATTGCCGTTCATTTCACATCCCAACACCGAGAGTCTACAAGACTGGCAGACGATCTTGTGTTGTTTTTAAACCTGCCTCTCTTTCTTTCCTTTAGCTAACAATACACCACTTTGTCACCCTGAGCCCCTGTTTAATCAGACACCATGGTACATTCCTTTAGTTTACATATGTTATTTCGTAGAGCAGTAAAAAGGTGTTTAAACAATACTTAAGAGTGAATACTTAAGAATGAGATTCATAATAAAAAGTGTAAATGTTAATCATGATGTATAGGCTAATTTTGAGATCCTAAAATAACAATAATCCGTGCCTAATTCACCATCCACTTTAGGGAGTTTACTTTTTGCAGCTATCCAGTAAGTCGGTCATGTGGCAGCAGCACACAGTGCAAAATCGTTTGTATCGCTAATGTTTAAGATCAGAATGAAGAAAAAAGTCTGATCGTGTTAACTGTAATTGTGGCATTGTTGTTAGTGGGCTGTTTTAAGTAATTAATAAACTGCTGATCTCCTGCGACACAACAGTCTCTAGAATTTATTCACAAAATCTTTAAGTGAGAGACTCTGCTGGTGTGTGGAAATACGTTCTTGATATGAGAGATCAGAGGAAAATGTCCAGATTGGTATCGTGCCATGAAGAATACAGCAAGTCATAGAATCATTCATTATAGCTGTAATGAGCAGAAAGGTTACGCGGTGTGATCAAAACCATCACCCCATGAGGGATTTGAGCAACAGCAGCACAAGAGGCATACTGGGTTCCACTTTGGTCGGCCAACAACAAGAATTTGAGGTCATCATGGCACCGACTCATTGAAACTGGAAATTTGGAAGTTAGCTGTTCTCATGATAGTTTCAGATTCTTGTTGCTGGATGACCGGCATGAAACCCGATATGACCTTCTTCCAGTGCCGCACACCCACCTTCAGATTTGATGTGATGTCATTGTGTTAAATGGGCATACTGAAGAATAAGTTTGTTTAGAGTTGCAAATTTTCAGACCCGTGACAGCAAAACATATTTTTGTTCAGATTTAATATGGTTACGGTTTTAGACGTAATTTATCTATTATAAATGCAAAGATTGACATGACTAAAATGCTCTTTTGTAAAATGTACTTAAATGCTGGTTTACAGTGGTGGTTCCCATCTCTTTATCTGGGCGTGATAAGGTTACCAGCCTGCGTTTAACTGCTAAGCTACGAACAAAGTCCAAGTTGACGCTGGCAGATAGATCATGTGGAGTTCCTTTTTTTTTTTTTAGTGCTAGAACTGGACAGGAACCTTCCATCATCCTTGCTGGTTACAACACAAAGCCAAGCCGGGCACGAGGGGGGCGGAAGTGTCGCATTAAAGAGGCGATTCTGTGTAGTGCATTGTAATGACCGCCAGAAGCAACCCGCTGCTAACCAGCTGAATGTCCTTCTGTTCCACACTTGGCTTAGCAGTTGTAAATTGACTAGCATTGGTTCTTTAGCGTTTGACTACCGCTCAAACTCTCATTGCAGGGTTCATTTGAAGATATGCCAAGACAACAGTTATGCTTTTGGAGGAAATAAATCTAAACTATGAGTTTTAGCTGGCTAAAGCAATCTAAAGATTGTAGACATGAGAGGAGACAAGTATAGAATCAAGTAATGTTCAAGATGAATTGTATTACGGTATTATATCTTGATATGGCCCCCATTATTTTTAATACTAAATTCTGTGGCACTTATAGAAGGTTGATTGCACACTTGCATGCGTGGATTAATAATCAGTCCAAGTCAAACAAGTATCTGTATATGAATCCTCTGCAGATGAGCAATAACGTGGCGTCAGCTCACAATACTGCTGTTTTCAGCCCCATCAGAGCTGCATCCAGCAATTCTTTTCAGAGGTTTAGAGAAATATGCGAAATAAAAATCACATGTCTAATGAAATGTGAAAAAAAAAACCCACCCATTTATTCAGTTTGGTTAATTAAGCAATCAAAGTGCGTATTATGATAAATATGAACATGTAATATCGCTGACCTTTAATAAACCATATAGTGCTAGAGCTGTGCTTTTTTGAGAAGAGAGAAAACCATAAGCATAAGACAGTGGTTCAAGCCATTTGAATTATTTCTGACTATCCACCAATCATACAGAAGTAAAGCTGTAGCTTTTCCCTTGGGTAAGAGCGGTCGTCTTTTAGGGCCAGGTGATTAACAGCCAAAAGCTGTTGCTTTTACAAGCAACCACACCCCAGTGTTTCTGTTCACTGTAGCTCGTAAACTTTTCATTGCCATCTTCCATTCCTCTTAAAACAGCAACTTGTTTCAAGCTATTTTTTTCCCCTACGCTTTTGTCTCAGAGCCTCCATGAAAATCTAGTAGTGTCTAGTAGTAATATTTAAAAGGAACAGGCAACATCCAAATCTAAAGGTTAAACTTTATTGCATTCGGATTGGAATTCATTATTGAGCACTTATCCTGTTCACGGTCGCGCGGCCCCTGGACATCTATCCCAGCTAACATAGGAAGTGAGACGGGATACACCTTGGACAATCGGCAGCTAATTGCAGGTCTAACACTCCTATGGTCAATTAAAGTAGCCAATTCACCTATGCCCAATAGCATGTGTTTTGGAGGTGGGAGGAAACCGGAGTACCCGGGGAAAACCCGCACAAACATGGGGAGAACATGCAAACGCCACACAAACACCCTGGGCGAGTGTCTTTATTAACAGTTAACAACAAAAACTGTCACTCAACTGGTAATTGTATAAAATTGTTCTCAATAGTTTTAGTGCTTTTTGTGACTGGATGCCTGATCATCACGTCCATGTGTTTTTGAACAACATATTCCATATTTAGTGTCACTCTTACTCCTATAATAGCTTAAGGCTGAACACTATATTATGGATTGGACATTTTCTTATTCAGCTACAATAGTATTAATGAAGTGTACTCCGGGTTCCAGTTCCTCCCAAAGCAATTCAGTAGAATTGACATCAGGAATACTGGACACTCGACTTCCTATACAGTACACAATCCATAACACACCATGTCCTTGTGGAATGTAAAACTGTTTGAGATCTTGAATCTTGCCTCTGTTTTTTTTGTTTGTTTTGTTGTTGTTGAAACACACTGGAACTTTTCAGAATTCTTAGTACCATAAATTTTTACAAGCGTGAAGTAAGCTACAAAAAACATGACTCAATGTCATATTTCTACAAAAAAGTAGCAGTCAGTTCTGTAAGTGATGGTTATGATTCACTGCAAAGACTACAGGATTTTCCAGAAGATTAATATCCACATGTTGAGGACAGATTTGGGATTAACTTCAGCTTTGTTATGAAGTTAGAGGCTTGAGAATATTCATTTTGGGTTCCATGATGTAATTAGAGGATAGACGCTCTGGTTTTAATATTTAATGTACCCCAGCAGTGCCCATCTTATCTGTCACAGGGTTTTATTCCAAATCAAGTATAGAATTATTTTGAGCCGTAATCTCAACATGGAATCAGGTGAAACTAGCCATGATGTACACTGCACACGTCTTATTTATTTATTTATTTTGCCTTTACTGGGTCCGTACGAACTGATTGTTCATTGTTGGTTGGTTGAGGGTCATTCATAAATCTTTGCCTATGTTGTTTCCATCTTCTAATCTGGCTAATCTAAGTCCTGATAGAGTTCAATTAACTGTTTATCTTTTACGTAATGATTGACATAGTTACGGACCTTCCAGCCCAATACATTTTTTAATCTCAATCTTATCACGCATTGCGCATCTTAACACAGCCTAGCACACTTCATGTATGTGTAATCAGTATGAACACCATTTAAAGGGTCAAATATAAGAAGAAATGTGGATAAGCTACATATAACTGTGATTGCCATCAGTGCTTTTCAACGATGACTGTGTATGTAAAAGGTCAGTGACTTGATATAAATTCCTCAGTAATAAAAGTGTAAAGCAGTAAACGGATTGCAATAATCTTGATATTACAGAATATATATGTATAATATAGTTCATGAGAAACTCACTGTACTGTACTTCATGACCTTCACAGCTACCTTAGACAATTAAACTCTGACCACAAATAAAATCACCTATGCTATTGATGCTCTTCCTTCCCTTGTGAGGTGTATATAAATGGAAGATGTGGGATATATCTGGATGGCCTACATTGTCAATAACCTCCATTAGCTTGTAATTCAAGGCAAAGTTCAGTCCAGAAATCAATTACATACAATTACATTTAGAATTTAAATACAGCAAGACACGCACCCTCACCCCACCTATAGAAAACTTTCTGTTAGTCGTCAAAGCATTTCACTGTATGTTGTACCACGTATAATGTACATGTGACCAATGAACTTTGAACACACGTTTGTTTTGGCAACACCTTGTGTATCAGAGAGAAATCATACATTATATGCACAGAAGTAGTTTTAAAATGCGTCTGGCATTTAAAAAAACTGGCAATGTGCTGTGAGATGTGGCTTAGTTTGCCTTCTTTATGACGTTTTGATGTATCGACTGCAGGAAATGCCCTATCTGCTCGACCGTCTGTGAGCTATAATAAGATTTCTGTTAACGACAATCTGAGATATTTGGCATTGAGG
This sequence comes from Liobagrus marginatus, assembly GCA_028566295.1. NCBI lineage: Eukaryota > Metazoa > Chordata > Actinopteri > Siluriformes > Amblycipitidae > Liobagrus > Liobagrus marginatus. Next base: position 3,892,896 of record JAOUQX010000027.1, read on the forward strand.
TGCTACTCAATAAACAGCATGTGATCACTAGTTGGCTCCTTCTCATGTCACACTGGGTGTGGTGGCTCAATGGTAAGGCTCTGGTTCAGTGATCAGAGGGTTGGGGGTTCAAGCCTCGCATCAGGCAAACTACCATCACGGGGTCCTTGAGCAAGGCCCTTAACCTCACTTGCTCCAGGGGTGCCATTTGTTCTGGCTGACCCTGCGCTCTGACCCCAGCGTTCAATTCATATGCTGGGATATGCGGAATAAATATTTCACTGCATGTATGTGTATGTGATAAATAGGATCTGAAAATGAAAAAAAATCAGACGCGTTTTTCCCTATAGCATTCTCATTTTTTAAAGTTTGCATTTGTTGATAGTTTTACATGCTGTGGTGCATTTTGTAAGTTTTTTTTATGCAATGGAAAACATGAACACTAACCCTGAAATTATCCTTTCCCTTAAATTGGCCTGCAAAATAAAATACATTTAAATGAATCTGAAGTTGTGAAATAAAAGCAATAAAAACAAACGAGTCTAAAGTTTGTGTACAAACTTTGAGAGGTTGGCTTGAGTGTTTTTTTTAGCTAACATGATGCTAGCAGGTTGCTAACAATTTCTAACCTTTTTAGCATGATGCTAGCATGATTAGCAGGTTGCTAGCATGATTAGCAGGTTGCTAGCATGAGTTCTAGCTGTTTTAGCATGATTAACATTTTTGTTAGCATCATGCTAACATTATTAGCATGATGCTTAGCATGATTAGCAGGTTGCTAGCATCATTTCTCACCGTTTTAATCCTAATGATACAGGGTGTCGCTAATTGTCACGCCCACGGACTCACCACACAGAGTATAAATACCCCTCACTCTTTTCCCTTTGTGTGTGTCATTGTCAGTGCTGGTGCTTCACGTCACTGCTTGTTGGTCTGCGTTTAGTGTTTGAGTTATTATTTTAAAGTGCTTCAAATAAAGAAGCCATGTTTTCAGCAATTGCGTCTCGTCAGCGTTACTGCCGCAACTCCGCTAGCCGACCGTCACACTAATAATTTGACATCATATGGGAGTGAATATTTGGTGAAGAGCAATGGTAACTTAATAGGTTTAATTGTGAAAAGTTTTATTCTACAGATTTCCAAGAAAAATTTGAGATGGTCATTTAAAAAATGTTAAGTTATGACAAATGTTCAATGTGTGCGCAATGTTTCACGTATCAGTTTCATTATATTTTTATTTTCTTGACTGTTTTAAATTCAAATTTATTCTTATAATTGCAATGATTTGAATTTTACCTCTACATTTACAAATGTATTTACAATATAGGATGGCATAAAAAATGATTAGTCATTAATACTGCAGAATGGCCCATCAGCCAGATTTCAAGGTCTAATAAAAGAGCTTGCCTAATAGAATTGGCATTGACCCAGAGAGTGAGCACAATACAAGCGTGCGTGCGCACACACACGCACACTAACCCATTTTAGGCTAGGTGGTAAAATCCAATAGCCTGCTTCCAGTTGAGAATTGATTAACTGTAGCAGACATATTGTTGATGCATGGTGTTTATTTTTTTGAGGGAGCCGCAGAAGCAATCACTTTGCAGCCTGTCAGCGTAACTAAAGAGGCTTTTAACAGTACAGGAATCCTTAACTCCTTAAAGACAATCCTTGTCCAATGTTCCATATTGGCTCTCTAAATAAATGAACCTTTAATGGCTTTACATTAAATATAATAGTCTAAATACTGTTGGGTTCAGGAAAGTGAATGAACTTCATGGTGTCGCAGACTAGCTGTATGCATGCCACAAGATCAAATTAGACGACGGCTCGTGTCAACTGCACTATTTCAGTCGGAATAACCCAAAAGTGTACATGTAAGCAGGGCTGGTGTCACCTTTCTGTCTTTATTAGATGAGTGAACCACCGTTGCCTTTTAGAGCACTTGAATGTAGTAGAGCGCGCGCACACACACACACACACACACACACACACAGATCTAAAGATCATTTCTTTGGCCCACGCTGCATCACAGATTACGGTTGCTTTACCCCGACTTTCGTGTTCTCACTGACTGTGTTTGTGTTATTCTGTACTGTACTCAGTGTGCGCGTGTGCGTGAAAGGCTGTGTTTGTGAATGTATGTTCAACTGACTGTAATATCTGTTGAGTTAAAGTTCAGTTTATTGGTCACATGTACAACATACAGTGAAATTCTTTGATTCCGCATAACCCAGCATACAAATTTGAACGCTGGGGTCAAAGCGCAGGGTCAGCCAGAACAAACGGCTGTTATAGTGTTGTTATAGTGTTATACTGTTATAGTGCCAATAGTGTTGGTCTACACTATATCACAATCAAAGCTCGCACACTTATTTACCCGGATATTTTCTACAGTATATTATAATTTCAGATGTTAGGTGTTCTCTCAGCCAACTGTCATCGTTGTGTATTATTGTATAAAGTATAATTATGTATGAGCTTAACAATATATTAGATGTAATGTATAACTTTTCACCCAGTGCAGATATGTTAGCAGTTGGAAGTTGTTGGGTCTCATGTGGACCCTTCTGCTCAGAGAGGCTGCAAATCTTTTCTCCAGCTCTCTATGGCAACGGGCTTTGGAAAGCTTTTAGCAAATGCTTCATCCAGCGAAGGTCTTGGCATTGACGTATGCGGTTGATTGAGTTGTTTGTGTGTAGTATGTGGGTGGTTGGATGTAAAGGTGAAAGTTTGCTTTATGACCCCACTGCTCTACTAAACCACCCAACAAGCCTGAGCGCAAACACATGACGTGATTAGGCTGGTATTAGATGCTTCATCTGCAGTAAAGTTTCTGTTGGTGACCGCTGACTGAGAACAGGAAGTCTCCCAAGACTAACAGGATGTTGGAAACTAGGAGTGGCTTGATTCGGTTTTTGGCATCGTATCGTTTTGAATTGTGTGTAAGCAATTTACTGAAGGAGATAGGATCATAAACTGACATTTTCACTTTAACGTGAGTTTAAAGACGCAACTACATTCAATACACTGAAAAGCATTGTTTTATTTACCACTTCACACTTTCTTTCTATACCTTAGGTATGTATGTTTTTCCATGGAAAGTACACTGTATGGCGGGAAGTTTGGGGATTCTTTATTTGTTGCCACAAAGCTGAAAGCACACCAGTGTCTAGAATGTATCTATATGCTGTAGTGTTATGTTTGATTCACTGGAACCAAGGGGACTCAAACACTGTTCCAGCATGGTAATGCCCCTGAGCATAAAGCCCCTGAGCTCCATGAAGCTCCGTCTGCGGTGTGGAAGGACTTGAGTGTTTGGCCACTAAACAGCTTTGGGATGAACTTGAAAACCACCTACACCCCAGACCTTTCTAACCCGATATTACTAATACTGTTGTAGCTGAATGACCAAATCCCAAAAGCCATGCTCCAAAAAGCGTTATCAGACATGGGGAAGTTGTTATTATAAGAATAAGAGTGATAATACATCTGCAATAAGGTATAAAACACATATGGGATGTGATGGTCAGGTGTCTTAATACTTTTTCCAATTTTTGTACCTTTTTTAAAAGGTTTATTATAGTCCTGCATTTTACAGTCACACACTATAGACTAAAGGGCTGCATACTTGCATACTGCAAGGGTGATGGTGGCTCGATGGTAAAGGCTCATCGGTCTGGTAAAGGTTGTGGTGATGGTAAAGGCTCTGGGTCAATGATCGGAAAGTCGGGGGTTCAAGCCTCGCACCAGACAATCCACAGTCATTGGGTCCTTGAGCAAGGCCCTTAACCTCACTTGCTCCGTGGCGCCGTTGGTTCTGGCTGACCCTGCGCTCTGACCCCAGCATTCAAATTTGTAAGCTGGTATATGCGGAATCAAAGAATTTCACTGTATGTTGTACTGTATGATGTGCATGTGACCAATAAACTGAACTTTAACTTTACTCTGTGGAGTACTACAGGATCTAGGGAAGGTAGATTAGTAGCCTTTTTCTCGACAGTGCAATCTGGTGTAGAAACTACACAAACACTTTGCCATGCTTCGTAAATTCATTCCATAAAATAAGACTCAAAACCCCTATAAGCGACCCAATAATGTTGCTAAAAGTACTTCAATGTTTCACCATTTTTAAAGTCGACAACATTTTAATGCTAATGTAAAGAAAAGTGAAAATATTGCACCTGATTGGTGGCACGGTTTAAAATCCATGCCTTATGAGCGTTTATCAAATCAATCATCTTAATATAAGCCACAAGCCTGAGCTTTGGTGCAGTCGTAAGTGGAGGTATGTTTGCACATATGTCTCATTGTTTGCCTTTTAAAGAAGGAATGCAGCGGAGATGATTTGTGGGTCAGTACGCTGGTGCAAAATCCTGAAAAGCAAATAGCACTTGATATAAGCGGTTTCACCAAGCGTATATAAGATAACCCACTTAGTACTGCACCATGTTTTGTTGGTTACCGATTTATTCCTCTCCTTTAACTTAATAATTTGTGTCCTCTGCAGATGAGCGTGAAGCAGTGCAGAAGAAGACCTTTAACAAATGGGTGAATTCCCATCTGGCCCGAGTGTCTTGCCGCATCACAGACCTCTACATGGATCTGAGGGATGGCCGCATGCTCATTAAGCTTTTGGAGGTGCTGTCTGGAGAGAAGCTGGTATGTAGTATGAGCTTATCACTAACCAGATAGTGTTCTAAATGACTATGGAATAAGTATGACAGGACAATGCACACGTTTAAAACTACTTGTTTTATATTAATACACACTTTGGGTTTTAGCCAGTGACAGGAGGTGAAGCTGCTATTAAAAACGTTAACTCTGTTTTGCTGGCACAAGAGCAGCCATATGGCATCACCCAGAAACGCCGGCTAACTCGCATTTCGTGCATTTATTCACAGAATGTATTCTATGATGGAGGCAAATTCACAATATGACCAAAAGTTTGTGCACAGCAGACCATCAGACTCATTACATTGAAGAAACATTACATTGCAGCTTTACTTCCCATTTGTAGTTAATAAGGTGTCCACAGACTTTTGGCAATATAGTGTAAAAGTTAACCTGAGGCATGCTTATATTCATAAAATGAATTCGAGAATTGAGAACGCAATCTGTATATAAAGGCAACCCTTTTAGAAGTATAGCAAGATATAAGTGATGCACAGTAGGAAGAGGAAAGGAGGCTGGAAGAAGCAGTAACTGCAGCTGCAACATCCTGATGTTTCCCCCAGAAAAGAGCAGGCTCTTAAATCATCTGTACTCCTGTTTTTAATTATGATACAAGAGAAACAGCAAAAGATTGTAAAATATCAAAGTTTTGAAGTAAAGGGATTATAAACGTAAAGCTCGGCTAGACTGTACCCGTTTCTCTGCATGAGAGTCTCGTTCCTAGGTTTCTTCATGTTGTCTCAGGGAGGGTTTTTTTTTGTTTGTTTTTTTTTAACCACCATTACCTCTTACTTGCTTATTTAAAGATAAATAGAAATACTAAAACAAAATAAATGTTCTACATTATATTCTGATTGTTAATATTCCCATAAAGCTGCTTTGTGACAATGTCCATTGATAAAGCCCTTTACAAATAAAATGACATAAAAAAATGCACACGGGTGGCACTCTGGCCGAGTAATTACCGGTAGCACTCCTACCTCACAGCAAGAAGGTCGCTGGTTCGAGTTTAACCCGGGGTCTTTCTGTGTTGAGTTTGCATGTTCTCCCTGGGAACTCTGGTTTCCTCCCACTTCCAAGCATGTCATTGGGCATAAGGTGAATTGGCTACTCTAAATTGTCCATAGGAGTGAATGTGTGATTACTTAACTTAGCTGGGATTGACTCCAGTGCCCCCACGACCCTGAACAGGCTAAACACTTGACAATGAATGTATGAATGATCTAAAATGCATATTTACTTCAGTTGGTGGTCAGTTCCAGGCAGGTAAAACCTGACCTGTGAATTCACAAGCCTCAGAGTTCTGATGAGTGTTAAGTAAAAATCGTGGTGCCACTTTGATATTTATTACTGTTGTTCGGAAGACAAAAAACAAAAATCTGCCGTCATAGTGTTTAAAAACCTTAGAAATGGGTTAAAATCCATCTTAAAAACAAAATATCTGCGGTCATAGTGTTTTGGGTGTTGTTGTTTTCTCTGCCTGCTGGATTTATTCGGCCTGCATTCAGCATTTAGACGCCTCCCATTTCACCAGGCATCACTGATGGTGACGCAGAAAGAAAAGCAAGAAAAGTGCAGTTTATCTTACTATTTATTTAAAGAAAATATTGTTTTAACCTAAGACTGAATTATCTCGATAAGCTTGATAATGATTGGTTTTCTCCGCAGCCGAAGCCGACAAAAGGCCGTATGAGAATCCACTGTCTGGAGAATGTGGACAAAGCTCTGCAGTTCCTCAAAGAGCAGAGGGTTCACCTGGAGAACATGGGCTCCCACGACATCGTCGATGGCAACCACCGCCTCACGCTGGGCCTCATCTGGACCATAATTCTGCGCTTCCAGGTCAGCTGATCCTGGTGGATTTAACCTGTTGAGTGCTGATTGGGAATGTAGTAATTCATTTTGTGTTGATAAGCCTAAGTGATGTTAGCGCTACTGTCGAGATATGTTATCCTGATTAAAGCAGTTTCTCATCGTATATATTCTCATTAGTATGAAGGTTGAAGGCGCTAGCGGTTGTGACTGATCAGTGTGTGTATATAAGCAGCGAAGTGTGTGACGCTTGAACATGAGATGATGTCGCTTGGAATTGGGTCTGACAGATTCAGGACATTAGCGTTGAGACAGAAGACAGCAAGGAAAAGAAGTCTGCCAAGGATGCTCTGCTTCTCTGGTGTCAGATGAAGACTGCAGGGTAAACCCGTGCTCACACACACACGTGCACACCCACGCAGAATCACACGGTGTCAGGCAAAAAGGTTCCAGTAAAAGCAGTGTTGTTTATATCATGACATTTTTCCCAGTTGAGCTTTCGACATTAATTAAAGCTGATAAAGTTCATTACTATGTGCTGATTGGATCGTTCACACTCTGCTAAGTCCTGTGTCCACTTCTTAACTCTGTCCTGTGTGTTGTGCTACAGTTACCAAAATGTCAACATTCACAATTTCACCACGAGCTGGAGAGACGGCATGGCCTTCAACGCACTTATACACAAACACAGGTAAAGAAATCCGATTCAACCTCACTAGCTATGTGTCACCATCAAATGCTTTCTCTCTCTCTTCATCCCTTAATTTAATTCTAATCCTTTTCCCCATTTCCTTCTTTGTTTTTTCTTTTCACTCACTTTCCCATGTCTCATTTGTCACTTTATTCATTTATCAATTATCATTCGCTTTAAACGTGTTCCTCTTACTTTATTTTACCCTCTCACTCTCCTGTTACTTTCTCACTCGCAAACGTATTCACCCTTTTTCTTTCCCTTCCTGTTTTTCTCTTGCTTTTGCTCACACCTTTCACTCACTCATGCTCTCTTTCTCACTCACATTCATCGCTCTTTCTTATTCATCTTTTTATTTCCTCGCTCCCATGCATGATCTTTTTTCTCTTTTTCTCCAAAACTCACACATTCACTTATCTATTTCTCTCTCACTCTCTCTCTCTCTCTCTCTCTCTCAGGCCTGACCTGATAGACTTTGACAAGCTGAAGAAATCCAATGCCCACTATAATTTGCAGAATGCCTTTAACCTGGCTGAACAGCACTTGGGCCTCACAAAGCTACTGGACCCTGAAGGTGTGTCTCTGAAACTGCTAAAGCGCCTCAATTTCAGAATCCCTCACATGACCCCGACATCACCTTGCATGTGGACTGTGTAGCTTTTGCTTTATCAGTGTGTTTCAGTGTTTGGAGGTTAGCTTACTTCACAGATAATCATTTTAATATTAACATCATCTGTGTCAGGGTTAGAAAACATAATATATAGGAAATTAATGATTCGTTGCTCATGTCGGTTTCGGTTGTAAGTTACTGTTCGAGGGTGCCCTATATCTACAAGTAGGACAGCGCTGTTCTACCCTTACAGCTGAGGCACAGAAGGAGCAAAAAATAGACTGCACTGGCACAAAACCAGGACATAGCAGTAGGAAAACTTTTTTTTTGGTTGTTTTTGAGATTTAATGATTTCACGGGTCATCTTCACCTCCTAGTGTTAGCAAAATTATCTAGAAAATGGGTCATGCGTGTTGATCAGTTACTGAGCTTGTCTGTTCAGTTAAAGTGTTTTTTGGTACCCCCTCAATAGTTATTACAATTAAGGTACATTTGAATGCACTCCTTTGGCCATCTGGGTCTGGTTTAGGGTACATACAATCACTGATTGTACTACACCCATGTGATCAAAAAAGAACAGTTTGGCATTAGGGGGTAGAGAAGATCTAGAGCAACCGAATGTTGTGCAAAATAAGTGTAAAGTGTAAAATAATTAACAGGGAGGTGCCAATACTTAGTTTGGCACAGCAATATGTGACTCTTATGGATCTTCATAACACAGAGCTATTTCCTTCCCTGATACTAAAGCTGCATCTCATACAACATAAGACACACTTGCACTATGCGCTGTGTAATCTAATGCATCTTTAATCAACATAATACACACTTGCACTATGTACTTTGTACTCTAATGCATCTTTAAACAACATAATACACACTTACACTATGCGCTATGTACTCTAATGCGTCTCATATGACATAATACACACTTGCACTATGTACTGTGTAATCTAATGCATCTTTAATCAACATAATGCACACTTACACTATGCACTGTGTACTCTTATCCGTCTTTAATCAACATACCGTATTGGCCCGAATATAACACGACCCCCAATTTTTCGAAATCATTTCAAGAAAAATTAAAAAATCAAGAGAAAAATACAATGTAGGCTACAAGCAATTTTTATTTACAATACAATGAATGAATAAGCTAAAATTTTACTGTTACAACAAAACATGTTGAATAATGTTAGGGCCCAGGCCTATGTTTTTTAACAGTGCTACGGCCAAGCACAAGCTCACGATTACTTAACCCCGGACCATTTCCTTTTGTGTGTGGTAGTGTATCTCGGATGATCCTAATAAAGATTTGCTATAAATAATAATAATAATAATAACTAATAAGTATAACAATAATAAAATAGTCATCAATAATAATCATTTTAAAACAAATTTGTATTCATAGTTGGTGGTTGAATAAAATAAAACAATACGAGTTTAAAGCACTAACACTGATCCAGCGCGCTGTTATACTCGGATGTTTAAACGTTTACAAAGGGACACACAAAAAAAAACATTTCTAAAAATGCTCTGTCGCCTCCTGGTGGCCAAACTAGTTAATCTACACCTGGATCTCAGTCAGAGCATAAATATTCACTTCCGAACTTGTATTGTTTCTGCATGGAATGTAGTTGTATTGCAGGTGGTCTACGTTCAGGCGATATTTAAAATGCAAGACTGCGAAAATAACGCGAGTGCTGTTTTTGAGATTGTATTTTCGGAAAAAAACATCGCGCTATATTCGGGCCAATAAGGTAATACACACTTACACAATGCGCTGTGTACTCTAATGCATCCCATACAGCATAGTACACACTGATGGTTGACTATGATGTTATGAAGTCATATTTTAGTAATATGGGCTTTTATTATTTAGTAGTATGCAGAGAAGAAAGGACACGCGCGCGAGAAAGCATCAGGACATGTTCATGTAGAAAGCTCAAATGTTTCACTTCAGTCAGCACATGAAACGAGGAGGACAAGGTTGATGTTTGGGAACTTTGAAAGCAAGGATGCTTTGAATTTTTTTATGAACTGTGTTTGACGCAGATATCAGCGTTGACCATCCTGACGAAAAGTCAATCATCACCTACGTTGTCACGTACTATCACTACTTCTCCAAGATGAAGGCACTGAAAGTAGAAGGCAAACGTATTGGAAAGGTGAGACATCCTTGGATTACTGTGTTCACCGGTGTGCTCTTAAAGTGCTTATGTCCCAAGTCACCAATAAGTATGTAAACAGTCGGCCACATGAGTCTTTTCACACTGGGAAATCAGTTTAAACTAGCACATTTTTCTTTCGTTCGTGTGAATGGCACATGTGTACAGCTGTGATATAAAATTATTTTATACGTGTCTTTTACTGGAAGATGTTTCAAATGTGTTTGCAATTTCCCAAATTGAAGAGGTTTTCCCCTAAAAGCACAGGTTGCATTGCATATTTTTGATCAAGCATTTTTACCCGGTACAATCCCAAACCAAATTCCATGAAATCCTAGAGGACTTACTCTGAACTTCTCTACTGGACTACTCTGCACTTTAGGCTTCTAGGCTGCATTTCCTAACTTTCTATATCGTTAACTTTTTTTTTTGCTTTAAAAAAAAAAAAAAAAAAAATCCAAACTCTTTTAAAGGCTCCTGTATACTTCTTCACTGTTTTCTTGTGCCCAGGTGTTGGATAACGCGATTGAGACTGAGAAGATGATTGAGAAGTATGAATCTCTGGCCTCTGATCTGCTGGAGTGGATTGAACAGACCATAATTATCCTCAATAATCGCAAGTTTGCCAACTCTCTGGTTGGAGTGCAGCAGCAGCTTCAGGCCTTTAATACCTACCGTACTGTAGAGAAGCCTCCTAAGTAAGTTTACCCTTAAGAGGTTCTGTTTGTCTTTACTCTCATATTGATTCATATTCTACGATTCTGTTCCTAATAAGTGCACTGTCAAAGGGGAATTAAACGTAGATTAGCATTAAAGTTTAAAGGGTAAGTTTTCATGCTGTTTCATTAATCCAGTGCTCCTTCGAATGTACATGTCCAGCATTTTCCACATGCCTTCATCCACAGCAGCTTGCATTTTATTTGAACAGTTGAAGATTAAAAGGCCAGGCTCAAAGGGCCAGGCTCAAAGACCCAGCAGTGTTCCTTACTGTCCCAGCAGAGACAGTTTGGTGGTCTGTAGGGTCCAGCTCACAGCCTTTTGATTATTTATCAGACACCCTAAGCTATCATTCGAAACTAATTACTTAGATTTACATAATTTGACACAACATACAGAACAAGTTGTTTAAAGGTTGGGGTAGCAGTTTTGCAGTGGTGGGATTTAAACACTGCTGAGCAATAGTCCAATATCCACTGAGCTACCATTTCTTCAAGGTCTCAGAGATGATCTGAAAACGGTTCCTTTACACTCCATTCTGCATCCTTGACGTGTCTTCAGTCAGCTTCACATTTGGTCTTAAATGTAGATAAGAATCTAGGGATGGGCTTTTGTAAAGATTTTCCTGATTATTAATTAAAGAAATGTCCTCAATCAATTCAATATCAACTTATCTTTACATTCTCATCTTTACAAACTACACATTTCTGACTGCAGAAAACAACAAAGGAATTGTTTTTCCAACAATGGTCAATTAAAATTCCTGATTTTACTGCATTGTTTATAGTGATTTGTTGCAATTTTAAGATTAGGTTAAAATGACATGCACATTGCACGTGATTTGAAACAGTTTACCTTCGCTTTCCTCAGAAATGTTAGGGAATTATACCAGATATAAGTTTTTGTTTTTTTTGTTAGGTGACCGAAAACTCAAATGTTTCCTCAGTGTTTGGTAGCAACATAAGCGATAAGCTAATAGAGCCCCTCTGGTACTAGAAATGAAGCAACATAGATCCTGTACTCTGACCCCAGCTTCCTTAGCTTAAATATGAAAGGAAAGAATTTGCCTGCTGTAATGTATATGTGAAGGGAATAAACGCTTAAATAAATTAATGGCTTGATGACACTAAAGCACCGGTGGATTTTCATGGCCCAGCATGCATTAAGGCCAAAATGTAGGTTAGTACCTATTTTGAGGACCTATAAAGAGGGCTTTAAAAAGTTCAGTAGTGAATTTTTTTTTTCATTTTCAGATCCTATTTAATAATAATAATAGAAGATCTGAATGATTACTGACATTTTTCAGATCCTATTTGTCACATACACATACATGCAGTG
>JAOUQX010000027.1:3949368-3960681 GCA_028566295.1 Liobagrus marginatus
CGTCAGCCAAGGTTGGCCCCCCACACATTTTACCACATCAAATCTGGCCCCCGTTGCAAAAAGTTTGGACACCCCTGGTCTAGGTGGTGCTCCAAAAACAAAATGGGCTTTAATAAATAATTCGAGCAGTTTGAGGGTAAAGCTGCCAATTTATGGATTGGGATGGGTTCAATCTGGGGCAAAGAAGCAGGCTAAGCAGACAGTCTGCTAGCTGCAGGAAATTGAATTACAAAAAAGTTTTTACAAGTCTCTGAAACTGGTGTGTGCAAAATCCCAACAATATCTTGTATCTGCATGACTTCGTGTATTGCAAAATAAATCACTGGTGTTCCTATTAAAAGGGACCGTGAGTAATACATGTGTAACATCAGTGTAAATTCAAAAAGGAAACAAATGATTTCAAAGAATTTATACCAGTTTTAGCAGGAAATTACACAAATACACCCATGCTCTTTGCAAATATACAAAACGAAAAAAAAATAAATATTAATGTAAACTGTTCAAGTATGGTATTTGGAGGGTAAAATATTAGCACTGATAACCCTGGTAATATTAAATATCAATTAAATCTCCAAAGTAGTACATCTTTGCAGTTACAAGATATTACTGTAAGTCAAAAAAAACAAAGTACAATTGTGCTATGGTAAAACAAAGACTAAGCTGACAAATTACCTCCAACAAATACCATGCAAAAATAGCAAATTGTGGTTAATGCTACAATTAAAGTTAATTTTACTTTAAATAGGTTTAAATTGTAGACAGTTAAAACGGTTCACATGTTCATTCAGATTCAGTCCAACACGGACTCAAGCACTCAAAGCAAAATGTCTTTCCAAAACTAAAACGATTTGAAATTCGCCTTTAATTATCAATAATAAAATTGACAACCTTTCAAGATAAATCTACAGGTGATGCTTTGAAGCGCATCACAGTTCATGCATAGACAATTCAAATTCAGCAAAACAAAAAATAATTTCACAACGTTTTTCCCCCAGTTCTTCTCATAATTCAGTTATAGGTTTGGGAATATAAAACCACAACCATAGACTGACAGAGTTCATGAACAGATACATTGGTCTGCTATAGCCTGAACAAAAACATTTCTAGAACAACGAGCCACTGACCTGAATATTAGTTACATTTTAGTTAGTTATATTATATAAGCTCTAATGACATGTAATCAACATTTTACAGTTAATTTACTAGGCTGATAATCAGCAAGTAACAAAATAATGGCGCAAACTATTGATGAAAAAAGCAGCTGGCAGAACTGAAAATATGATTAACAGATATCACAGTAACATAAAAATTAAAGAAGGTTCAAGTATTTAGAAAATTTTAATGCTCCTTAAATTACCTTACATTATAGAAAACCTAAATAAGGAATACAGAGACATGATCAAATGCTTAGAAGAAAAAATAATTATAATAAATGAGTTGACCATAGGAAAAAGAGCTTCTAGATAAACCTTGGGTATGAGGACAGCTTTAAATAGCAGGGCAGATGCAGTATGGGGGTTTCCATGACTTTAATCTGTTACTTAATAAGGCACATTTTCAAGGTCATTGAACCTGATTTCTTGGTGACAGTGTGAAAGTCTGGAGTTGGTCATTTAATTAATGAGCAATTTCTAACCAACCAGAGCACACTAGATTGTGTTAGAACTGGCAGAATGACAAAGTGCACAACACTAAATACTTGAATAAAGGCGAATGACCACACTAATGCTAATAAAGAAATGTGTATTTATAAACATTGTACATTTGGTCTTGAGTATTGTGGTGAATTTGTGCAGAGCTGTACTGCACAAAGGACAGGGGATTTTATGCTTCTTAATAGTGAAGCTGTGCAAGCAGACTACTCAAAAACAGATCATTCTTACTTGTGGAAACACCATCAAGCATCTGCAACAGCAGTCTTTATTTTTAGCCGTCATTTTGATGTCCTCATCCGCTTGGCTGGTGTGACTGAGGTTTCCATGACCCTTTTTGTAGAGGCTCTCGGAGATCCTGTTTGAGCAAGTGTGGCCTCCATCTTTCTTTGAGACCTTGTGAGAACCTGCTCTTCTGATAACAAAGGCTTGATGTCTACGATTTGGGACTGAGACATTAAACTTTCAGGACCTTTCTGAGAAGGTGATTTCTTAATGTCAGTTTTTAGACGTGGAGACATCTCAGGTTTCATGTGTGTTTCTTTTTCACTCGTGGGTTTAACAGTGCGGTTAGATTTCAAAAATCTGGAAAGCACCCTCCTTTGAGAGATATGTTTTTTATTTAAATATCTTAGCCCTCTACCACCAGCTTGTGGGATTTTCTTTTTTGCTGCAGGTGTTTTTGCTTTTTTAGTCACTTTTTGGACAATAGCTGATTTCTGTTCTCTTCTTGTGGATAGTCTTTCTCTAGAGGCCTTTGTCGTGGAATAGCTATTATCCACCTCAACTAATGACCTCTTAAAATTTTTCAAAGAGTTCTGCTGGACCTGTTTTTTCTCACGCATATTAGAATATTTCCTCAGAATTCTAGCACTTGCTGGATTTTTTGTACTTGCAGCCACCTTACTGTGGTTCTCGAAAGACTGTGTCTGTGTCAAACCAGAACAGCTCTGTGGCTTTGAAGAGATCCGCGTAGCAGTTCTAGGTTCTTGTTTTTCCCTTGCCTTAGTCAAGCCCTCAGCTAAAGCTTTAGCTATTAGCCTTTTGTTTTTGGGGTTACTTTTAACAGGGGATGCAATGGCAAACTTTTTCAGGTGCTTTTTTAAGCGTTCAGCCTGTAGACTTGGGAATGCTCCATCACAGGATTCTGGCAAGGAAGGTAAGGTCTGAAAACGCAACTGCGTTTCAGATGGAAGCCTTGTGTTCACCTTCTTTACAATAACAAGTGATTTAGTTTCTGTTGACTGCAAAAACCAGCGGCAGATATTGGGAAGGTCGAATGATTTCATAAATAACATTTGTACAGGAGAAAATTTCTGCTGTTCTAATGACCTTGGTTTTCTAATTCTTCGTTTACTTTTCCATATTTCCTTTAGTCTGTCTGCTTTGTTTTTTGGTTTTGGTGCAGGCTGCCCTTCTTTGTCCATTTGAACCCACCCTTTATGCATCTTTTCAAATTTGCTATTTAAATCTGAAATCAAATGCTGGTTTGCTTCCCCATTTAAAGCCTCTAAAAACTTACATGGACTAGGGATTAAAGGACCTGTGGCTGGAAGGGTAAATGAATTAAATGGATCTGGAATCAAAGAGACTTTCATTTGGTCATTAAAAGATTTCCCAGTTTTTACCTTAAAACTGTTATTGTTGTGTTCACCCTTTTGGACTAAGGACAGTTCAGAATTTCTAGACATCTTTTGAAGTCTTTGAGAAATATTTTTACTCTGTGAAAGTGTTGGTAAACTATTCAGCTTGTCAGCACTTAAAGTATTGCTTCTTCTCAATGACATGCGCCCAGGGCTCTCTGATACAGTTCCAGCATCTGAACCAAATGAATTGAAGCTGGATGAATGTTCGGTCACCAGACCACTTCCACTTCTTAGAGGCATGTGTCCAATGTTTGTTAATTTCTTACTGGTAACAACACTTTCCTCACCACTAGGTTTGTCAGTGATGGTGCTTGATGTATCTTTAATTACATCAGAAGACCCTTCATTGAACTTGACAGTGACCGCGCTACAGTTTCTGCTTCTCAATGGCATGCGTGCCACACTGTCTAAGCTGCTCTTATTTGGGGAAATGGAGGAATCTTTGCTAACCACCTGCTCAACTAAACCGCTGTTCCTGTCTCTCAAAGGCATTTCTTCAAGTTCCTCTAAACGGACTGCAGTAGGAGAACTGCAAGAATTTCCATCCACAGGCTGATCAACACTAAAGCTATTCTTGCTCCTCAATGGCATTCGTTCAGGGGTGTGGATCACACTTTTACCAAGTGAAGAAGAGTTTGCCGTGCTGTCAGAATGCTCACTCTGACTGTTCCTGTTTATAAGAGGCATTCTTTCAGAAATTATTAAGGATTTTCCAGGGCTGTTTTTTGCACGTGATTTAACACACTGTTGGGGAGAATTAATCTCATTTTCAGCAGCAGTATTTACCTCACAACCTTGGCCTTCAAGTCCTTTACTTAGAATTGGAACCTCTTTGGTATTATCATTTTTGTCAGTCTCAATTTCATTCACCATCAGTAGCTTTTGCTTCTGTCTTGTGCTCACCTTGTTACCCATACTGTCAATCTGCTTGACGACTGGGGAATGCTGTGCTCTCTCTGCATCTGCAACATCTACATTATATTGACCTTCTTGACAGAACACATTTTCCTCAGTGTGCTTCAATTTAGAAGACATCAATGACTGTTTAGTGTCTGGGAAGTTTTTTTCATGGATATCCAAGTCCAAGTCAGCCAGTTCTATTTGATCTGATATGTTAGTGACATTTGTTTGTTCAGATATGCCTTTGGAGACTCCACTTCGCAAACACCTATCTGAAGGAAGGGCATGTTTGGAAGCATCCTTTTTTGATGATAAACTTTCTGACACACAATCCCTACGTTTGTCAAGCTGGTCTTCCGTATTTATTTCCTCAACCACAAATGCAGATATTTTCGACTCTAATTTATCTTTATCCAGGTGTACATAATCCACTGCTTTGAGATTTGCCTCAGTTCCACAAGTCTTTTGTAATATTGTGCCGTTATTAGTACAGGTTACCTGATCGTCTTTTGTCTGTTGTGGGAACATCATATCGCTTAAAGATCTCTCAATTTCTGCCCCAGATGCATCATTTCCTATGCATGTAAAGTCAGTGTTTAGCATTGTCTCTGCGGCTAGATTTGGACTATGGACTTCTGTTTCTAGCCCACCCAAGATCACACTCAATGCAGGAGCATCCATAGTGTCTTTTTTTGTAAATTCAACTTTTTCACTTATTTCAGTACTGTCTGTAAGATCATGTACATCCAAATTAGAGTCCTTCTGCTCCAATAGATCACATCCTTTACCTGAAACTAGACAGGGAATTTGTTCCTTTTCTTGAGTTTGACCTGTCTGACTGGGTTCTACAATCAAATGCTCACTTAATTCAACAACATCTCCAGGAATTTGTGTCCCCACTGATTGATCAGACAGGTTTTTGTTAATCACAGTTTCCATACAATCCCCAGTAAAAGGTACTTTCATAGCAGGTAACCCATCAGGTTTAGCAAGAGCCTGTTTTAGGGCAATTGATGTCATTATGTCCGGCATAGGAACAGGATAATTACCACTACAATTTTGAGCGGATTTGCGTGCCAATGTCCGCACTGTTTTTATTTCCCAGCAATCTCCAAAACTCAAATGTCCTCTTGTGCTTTTTCTAGCATTTTTCCTTGGAAGCATATGGTTCTGTGTTTGAAGCTCACATTCTGTAATTGGTTTCCCTACATAGACAATGTCATATTTAATATCAGGATCCTTTAAGAGGTTACCTATGAAGCCTAGCCTGGACTGAGAGCCTCTGCTACTTTTCTTGGCTGTTCTTGAATTGAGTGAAATGGCATTTGGGGTCCTTTGAATTGAGCAGGGTTTAAAGGATGAAGCGTTACTCTGTGCAGGAAGGCATACATATGGAGGCAACCCAACAGTATCATCAATGCTATTTGTGTGTGCCTGCCTATCAGAAGTACATTTTTCCTGCTCTAATGTGGCTGTAAGTGTTTGATGACTGATCGGAGCCATCTCAGACATTTTGGATTCAAGGGTTCCAAGATTGTTTTTCAGCATCAGTAGAGCCGGACACTTGCGCTGAATGTTTGTACTGCTTCCTTCAACAATGCCCTTATCATCATCATTATTATCATCATTATATCCAATATCTGCCTGACCAAGATGTGTAAAAGAACCATTCTTGCTTGATGCAATTAAGGGCCCATCATTTTCCAGTGGCTGTTCCAGAGGAGAAACCTCATTTTTGGAATTGGGTGATTCTTGACCTGTATTTTCATCCCTTGCTGCAGGCAAATTTTCTTCAGTATGCTGAATCTCTGACCTCTCCTCTGCATGGTCAGAGTTCATTGTTTTGGAGGGAGGGAGGGAGTCAAGGACAGAAGGGGTGGACACTTGCACTTCACTAGTCGAAGTTACAGACTTCATTTCACTTTGCAGAAATCCAAAAGCGTCAACAATTTGCCGCTGGTGATGCAAACACAGCTTAGTCATAAACTGTTCTAATGTGGAGACTGGCTGCAGGTTAGTTTGCCTGAGGGTAGATAAAAATAAATAAAACGAAAACTTTGAGAAAACAGCAATTACACAGACAGATACAAAATTTATCCTAAAAATAACGCTGCGTCTACCTAAATTATCATTTAAACAGCTTCTACCAAGGGATAAAACTTCATATTTATTGTTTATCGTTCCATAGGCAAAAAAAATGTTTTGTCTGCATGAAACTCGAAAATCCAAATTTGTTATGATACATCATACCTAGGCGTAATTTTAATACTTCAAATTCTTGGAAAGTCACAGACTCGCCAAAAAAGAATGCAGTATTGATCAGAATGGTTCTGGTCAACCATTCAATAGAGGGGCTCAGGGAAAAACTACTAGAGGAAAAAGGGTTTAAAGAATTCCACAATTTCTTTCCAACTGCTACCTCAATGATTACAAAATTCAAAGCTTTATGAATACTTTAATGTTCGAAGCTGTGACTTTCTAAGAAGTTGAAGTGTTAATTTGCTTGTTGCAAAACAGTATGCTTACAGAAGCATGTCTTAAATCTTTGCAGTAATTCCTGATTAAAGAAAGTGATTTTTTTTGACAAAAGCCTTTTAATTATGCTGCATAAGGAACGTGTTGTCCAATACTCAGGAGCCAATTGAGAGCCTCGTATCAAACAAGGCAATGCAACACTTAGTATTACTTGTCAACCAAATAGTTTATGAAAAAACTATAGTCTAAGAAAAACAATCTTCATGTACAAACCTACTAATAGTTGCTGTTGTCAAATTCACATCAGGGCTTCCGAGAGAAATGCTGTCCGAATTACAATTCCTCTTCAATGAAAGATCCAGAACACCATCTAAAATGTCACATGTAACATATCAATGCTGAAAGAGTATTACATGCACAAAGACATTAAATTTAATATTTATTTTTACTGCAGAGATGCAAACATTTCTGAAAAGTAAAACTAAAACCGAATTCTACCATAAATATATTGAGAGCAAGGGTATAGTTTAACCTATCGGGTCAAGGTTTACCTAAATGAAGCTGGAAAATATTCCTAAATTTCTAGGTTCAATCAATAAAGCAAGAGGTCAAAAGCCATTAATACTATGACTAGATGACATGTTGGCGTCTGTTTAAATTCATACCTTGTTCTTTGCGTTCTTTTCTGACCTTCTTGACTGAAAGGTCCAATGGTCCATCTTGGTCTTCCATGAGGAGCTTACCAAGGACAGGGTTTCGTGTAAGGGCAGCAGCTATAGGTGTAGCAACAGTGATTGGTGATGGGCTAGAATGAGTTTTTAGCAGGCTTGGGTCCGTGCCATTGTGCTGAGGTGAGTCCTGAGAGCTATTTGAGGTAGCGTACACAACTAAATGATTGATCATTTGTTGCATGGTATCACAAGCCACCACAGGGATGTGAGGATCTGGGATCCTCGGTGCATATTCTGCATGTATGCACAACAAGATTTTGCAATGTTTACTATATTATTTCTTCACATAATGAAAAATGTATACACTCAACTTCCACTTTAAGAGGAATGCCTGTACATCTGCTCAGGCTTCTGTTAACCAAGGGCAGAAATCAAAGAGTACAGTGGGCACACAGACTCACCAAACGTAAACAAGATTTACACCCGAAAAGTCTTGCGGCCTCGGTGTTTGAAGTGAAAATTAACTAAAGATATCAACTTATAATTGGCATTCCTCTTAAAGCAGATAGTGAGTGCATATTGCAACCAATGAAATAGTTTGCATACCTTTTCTGTGCCATGCTGCATTGATGAATTCTTCTACTTGCCACTCAAGTCTGCTGATATAGCCATGATCTTTCCCAAGTAAAGGTTTGCCTCCACTCTCCACAATTTTATTATTGAGTGCAATTACATGTTCCTGTTGGGCAGACGGGACACAAAACTAGTCCATATGCAACTATAACAGCTCAGCATTCCATCTCATCCTGTTATAAACAACACCTTTGCATCTGACACACAAAAGAATGTGTTTTAATGGGTGGCGCTGAAACAGTCAAAGCCCTGCATTTGGTTTGCACTAGAAAAAGCTGGCCATAATAACTGAACAACTTGATAATGAAAGATGAAAGGAAGAAACAAAAACAAAATGAAACTACCTTCACTTTCTCTCGTCTTAAGCAGCAGAAAAGACAATTTTCATCAAATGACCAATTTGACACACTTGCAGCCTTATAATCTGTGGATCCAAACGGAAAAGTATAAATTATAGATGCTATGAATGGAAAATGGAATTTTAAACACTTAATGTAATAAACCACTTTGACTAAATTTAATAATTAAAATTTTTCCCATTATGGCTTTAAGTTACAAAAACGGTTATCCTGTTCTGAAAAATAAACCAGAAACCAAAGCAAAGCCGTAAACCAGGTTGATGTATTAGCCAGTGCAGTGTAGGCAAGCGAAGAGTTAAGTTACATGGTTACATAAGTTACATATGCAGGCAGGGCCAAATTAATGCCATTTACACACACACAAAAAAACTGTTAAAAGGGGTTGGTGCTATCCATCAAGGTGAAATGACAATAAGGAATGCAGAGGAATGATAATGACATAATTGATTTAGAAACTGTATTATAACTAAATAAAATGTAAGTGAATACTGAAATAGGCAGCTGAATGTTGCAGCAAACAAGATGATGCAAGTGTAATGCCCAAATAAAATTCAGCAACCCTATAACAGTCAAACTGACAGCTGTTACGTAGATACCTCTCTCAAAGGCACAAAGAGTATGATTATTACTACCGGTAATTGTTCCACAAGTTATCAAAAGAAATCTTATGTGACAACGACAATGTGCTGGATTGCTACTCTAATAATTGTCCATAGGAGTGAATGTGAGAGACACATTCTCTAAGTGTTAGTCCTGCAATTAACTGCCAATTGTTCAATGAGTACCACTTCTCACGCCCTAAGTTAGCTGGGACAGGCTCCAGCGCCCCCACTACCCTGAACAGGATAAGCGCTAGACAATGAATGACAATGTGCTGGAACAGATCATATAGAAAATATAAGATTAAGAAAAAGTAAATGTTCAAATAATATACATTTTCTGACCAATTTGAAATGTGAATTTTTAAAGAGTCTTTTATTTTAATTAAATGCATGTTGAGATTTGAATTTAAGTATATTTTTACCAATTTTATATCTAGAAGTATTCAACAACAGATGACTAATATAATGTGAGGAAATTTGGAAAATTACTTTAGAGGCCAAAAGATTAACTTTAGTATTCAATTAAATTTCTCAATCAATATTAACCAGACCTAATTACCTTTAAACTGAGTTACGTCATCTACAATTTTTGTCTCAAGTAATTCCAAGATCTTCTCAGCACCTGTGCAAACATAAATAAATAATAGAAAGTATGAGAGACTTTAAATTACACAACAGGTTGTTTCCACTTTGTTTCACCAGTCATGCATGAAACAGATTTCCTTTAAAAAAAAAAAAAACACCACGCACACGCACACACTTTTATACTTTGTAATCAATGGAGCAGTTAAATTGGTACCATTGGTGGGATTCTAAACTGCTCATATAATTATTGAAGTTATGGCTGCAACAAAGGATTATTTTGACAATTATTATACCGATTAATCTGCAACCATTTCAACTTATGCAGTTGGTTTAATTTATTAGTGATGAATATTGCAACAGAAAAAATAAACAAGGAAATTACTTTGGCCTTTAACAACCTTTTACAATGCACATAGTGTATCATAGGTAGCATGCAAAATGTTTCAATACCAGCATTTCAGTCAACTGTAATTCATGCAATATTTAAAACCACCCATGGAAACGGTTTAAAATAGAGGTCAGCCAATTATTGGCTGGCCATTTATCTGTGTCGATATTGTTGCTATAGATGCTGTCGTCCCCCCACTCTCATGTCACTGTGTTTGCTAACATGGGAATGGCTGGCCATTGTTCGGGTCACCTTCTTGTTCTCTCCTTTTAGTTATGCGGTCATAGCTATTATTACCTTCCTAATAGTCCCTTCCTACACTTTGCTTGCAGTGTACATTGTATTTACTCATTACAGTATCATACCCATTACTGGGTGACTTATGATCAGATTCTCCATCAGTGGACATGGGTCGCGTTGCAGTGAACATTTCAGTGCTGGACCTGTAATCGACTTAGAACTCTGCTGGTTTATGGACTGCTCAAAAGGTCCTGGTCAGAACTCTACTGGATATAAACTGGACATCATCTATACACACACACGCACACATTGGGCAGTCACCCAGATGAGGATGAGTTTGCTCGAGTCTGGTTCCTCTCAGGGTTTCTTCCTAGCAGCACATTAGGGAGTTAGGTTTGCAGTCCCCTCAGGCTTGCTCATTGGATAGATTAAACTTTAGAATTTTATTTATTCTTTAATCCAAATGTTCTATTTTCTGTGAAACTGCTTTAGGACAGTTTCTATTCTTAAAAGCACTATAGAAAAAGTTTAGTTGAAATGAAGCATTTTTATGGGTATTGGTCATTGTCAAAACAGATTTGCCAATAAAATAATTAAACTTTGAAATGCGCTATTTGTGTGTGATGCAGCCACCTCTGTCGCAACTCTGTGACCTAGAGCAATCGGCCATCTAATTTGTTGGGAGTCACGAGTCCAGCTAATCAGTGTGGAAGGCTGAAGCCACTGAAAGTTTTGAACTCTAATGTATTTTTCAGGGTTCCAGCTTAAATTTTAGGCCCAAGTCACGACAGGCTAAGTGGACAAGACATGGCATGAGTGCGACCTTCAGAAAACTGGCTTTGGCCAGATTGTTGATCATGAAAATAAGATCAAGACGAGTCCGGTTAGTGTGTTCTCAAAACACGGATAAACCTTTCCTGTTTGGAGCACCAGTATGTCTGTGCATCCATGTGTGTGTGTGTGTGTCTAAGACTGGTTGCATAAAAAGGAGACAGTCGATGGTCCTGTGTCCCTCTGAAACATAGCTTCACGCTGGTATCAGACTGTGCACCCTTATATCCAAGAATTGCCTTAATACTTTAGATATTACGTATATGTAATTATCATGCACAAATCTTTTCCATTTTGTCTACTATATACATATTTAAATCCTTTCTTAATA
>JAOUQX010000027.1:4011428-4023194 GCA_028566295.1 Liobagrus marginatus
CTGTGACATCATCAGCCTGCGCCGCTCCAATCCGAGTTTCATTCAGCAGCAGAGTGCATCGCGGAGCACACGGTAAGGTTTTAACATGGTTTTGGCAGCTTTTTCACCCGGTTTTTCTTGTACCCGGCGTATAAGACGACCCCCCCTATTTTGGTATTATAGTTTGGGTGTAGAAAGTTGTCTTATACGCAGGAAAATACGGCGTACCAGAACCTACATTAATCTACAAGAAATCCTTTTTTAATAAAAGACAAAAAAGACACAAACCACTACAATGTTTAAGAAAATTAGAAAACTTACACTTTCATCTGGGCAGGATGGGTGCTCTCATACCAAGGTCGAATTTTACTGGTGCTCAATAGTTTGGGTAATTGATTTTGCAGGTAACTCCAGGGGAAATGCGTATTCCTGAGCTGCTCTAAATTCCTATGCCCATAATACAAGCATGTATCTTCTGAGGTCCTGCTGTGACTCCCCTCGTCACTTTTCCTCTTCAATGCCTGTTGACCACTGACATAGTCTGCCTTATCTGTCTCCTCATAGTAGCCATTTTCTATCATCTCGTGGTCCATCTTTTCGTCTTCTTTAATGGAATGGACGTTTGTCTGGCTATCCATCGTAACTGCCGTTGTCTCCTCTGGGCTAATCTCAGAAATATTAATGCTGAAGTATGAACCAAAATAATTCTCCACTAAGCCGGTCTTTACCAAGTCTGTACTGCATGTGACTGATGTATTAGATTTTGCTGCTGTTTGCATATCAATGCCAACTTTTGCCACTATATCCTCTATGACCGGGGTTTCGAACTCCGTAGATTGGGATATCTCAATACTCTCAGAAAGCACATCAACATGGCAGGGGGAGTTTTCTTGTGAACTGTGAACTATGGACCTAGTTGGACTTGTGGCATGGAAAGAGATACTGATATCAGTTCTATCAGAGAAAACCAAAGCTTGGTCCTGCACAATGACACTGGAAAGTTGGTATGGAACCTCAGCCTCTGACTCATTATCTAAAGGAAGTGAGTTTATGGAGGTTAGAGAAGACTGTATGCCACTCGCACCACTAGTACTCTCCAGGTTTGTCCCATCTGGCCCTTTTAAAGCCATACTGGGATGATTTGGCTTAAGGGTAACACTTTGACATCTAGTCGTCTGTTTAACTTGTTGTGAGCCACAGTCAAGATTCACTTGAGAAAAATTGGAGAAGGTTTGAGGACTTGTTAATAGTAATGTGGTAGAACTAGGCTCACTCTCTATGCCTGAATCTGAGACTCCTGATGCTGCGTTGGAGAAACAGTAACTTCTCAATGTGTTAGGACAAATTGAGCCCACGTCTATGATGTCTCTTTCACTACAATTTTCTCTGTCTTGGGGCTTAAACTCACAGCAGTCTTTTTGGGTAATCTCTGGATTGCCTCCCATTGGCAGTACTGGCTCACTGGGGTTAGAAAATAAGACTGTAACTTTATTGCCTTGGTAAGGGTTTTTGTTACTAGGTTTGACCTCAATATGTTGGAGCCCCGTGGTTATGCACATAATTTCTAATGATTTGTCCTCTGGAACTTTAGAGTCAGTATCTTTGTGTGCTGGCATACTTATCAGATTTGTAAAACTCTCATTTTGAATTTTAGTGTTAGCCTGGTTGTTATTTATAAATTCTACAGGGAAAGTAATAGCATCATTAGGGTTTATGTATTTGGCCAAGGAGCTCATCTCACTGGCATTTTCAAGAAAAGAATCTTGTTTGTCTTTCTGACTGCACTGAACGTCTCCTTTGGAATTGAAATCTGGCTCATCATGAAGAATTTTCAGGTTCTTGTAGCCTGTCAGAATCACAGAGTCTTTTGGTCTGATCAGCTTTTTAGAGTTCTCAGTCTTGGAGTTCTTCCTGAGTTTGCTGGACTTGGACTTGGATTTTATTGGAGGCTCATTCTCCTTGTGCCAGTTAGTGACTAAGGCAGCTTCACTGAGTCCTGGTTCAGAACTGAGAGGACATTCTTTCCCAAAACTAAGTTCTTTTAAAACAGGCTTATCTGCTTTAGTAGGCACAGAACCACTCCTGGGGACCGGCTGACCAAGCCATGGGCCATCTTGATCTTTGGGAACAAACAAACAAACAAATTCAATTTTGATTATTACCTTGGGTATTAAAAAACATTTTAAAGCCATACTGGGATGTACATATCTGAGGCCACATTGCGGGTTGTAACAGCAAGGCTAGTTTGTTGTTTTACATACACTACAGACAGTTGTATTTGCATTTAAAGATGAATGTGAGATGATTGATCAGATTTCAGTTTTCATTTCCTGATATCTACATCTGTCTATGTTAAACACATTAGAAAATGTCCAATAGCCAATGCGCAACTTGTATCAGACCCCACAGACCTTAACCCAGCTGAACATGTATCCCCTGAAGGGGACACTGATGAAAGACAATCAAACCCAACTACCATTAATGAAAAGCAAAAACGCAAAATTGGCTTTGCCATTCCAAATCTTTTAGAGGGAAGTGTTTACGTAATATATAACTGCTTTTCCAAATGGCAAAACGATATACAAGATCCCAAATAAATATACTATACCAAAATTTGGTAACTCAAACCTTCTTTAATGTATTCCAGATATCGATCCTCAAAAATGATTGGCATGGAGTTGACATCTCCATCTAGTTCAGTACATTCCACAGAAAGTGTTGGAAGGGAAAGAAAGTATGACGAATTCTTAATAACTCCAGTCATCTGTTGGTGGCTATGTGCACTATTCAAATATAACAAATGTCAGTGAGAGTGAATCTGTACAAAGGACATTTATAATTTGTAGAAAATCTTCTAAGAAGCATCTGCATACTTACTGCAACTCCTGGAAGGCCAGTGCAGCTTCTCTAGGGTGCTCAAGGCAAAAGAAAGCCTCAGAAAATCTATGTACCTACACCCAAGAACAAACAAAAATACAGTGGTACCTTTGGATATGAACTTAATCCGATCCAGATTAACGCTCCTATTTAGAAAAGTTTGTATCCGGATCGTATTTTTCCCATAAAAAAATAATGGGAAATGAAATAATTGATTCCACTCGCTCAAAAATAATACCAATATTATCATTTACACCTTATAGTGTGAGTAATTTTAACATTTTAACACAGAAAATACAGTACACTATTTAATAAACACACAAAATAAAATAAGCATAAACATTAACTTCACTTTACCTTTATTGAGGACTCTTCTTGGTACACAGAAAAGAGTTAGGGGTTGGGGAGGAGGATCATTATCTTACATCTGTTAAACGTGAGCGGGCGACTAAAGCCCAAAGTATACTTCGGCCGTCCGCGCTCCGTTTGCGTGACATAATTATTGTCATGCAGACGATGGGCCGACGGCCGATGGGGTGTCCGCGTGCAGCCCAAATTTTGAGACCGTGCGGATGGTGCGTGCAACAGCAGGATCAGGGATGCCTTCGGGCAAGAAGCTTAACAATTTTTAGCAGGAAATTGTTACTGTGATCAAGACACCTTATTTTGGTTCATATTTTGGAAATTTGGTTCGTATTTGTGCCAAAGCTCACGTCGAACTTTGGTTCGTACATTGGATTGTTCGTATTGGGAGCGATTCGCATCTGGAGGTACCACTGCATTCATCTTTCAACAGAATATCAGGGACCAATATAATGACTATTTAATTTTGTGGACTTACCCTGAGGATGTGATATTCTTGAGCCAACAGTGCAATGACACTGTTATTAATGCTCACTGTTTCCAGGAATTGGCCCCACAGAGCCATCAACAGAGAGCACAACTGTGCGAGATTCATATTAACTAGTTCAGCAAGCTCATCTGGACTTTCTGCCTTCTGCTGCACACACAAAAAAAGGTTTAACAGTTGAGATGTTAAAATGATACTAAAATGACTTAGAATTTGTGGTTTTCGTGTGTGTGTGTGTGTGAGATATACATGTGTATATATATATATATATATATACATACACACACACACACACAATATATATCACACACACGAAAACCACTATTTTCTCTCTCTTTCAATTCAATTACACATTGATTTTCAAAGATATTATAAAAACTGATTCCACATAAAATGCCAAATCCATGACCTTTTTTTCAAATTGCAATTAATCCATTGAATCAATATAAAAGTTCTTTTACATATAGCAACTGTTAAAAATGCACATCAAAGTAAATCCACACATGACAGCCTCTGAACTTGGTCAATACTAATCTTGTACACAGCTACTGGACTAAAAATACATTCAATCAGTCATCGCTCCAAAAATGAATTCAAAGGGTCATCTTGTTAACGCTATAAAATAGAACAAAATTTAACAATCTGACAAACTAGCAACAAACTTAAAAGATTCAACATAAACGCTTATGTCTCCTGCAGTTTGATAGTTGTCAGTGATGGGCGCGTCCGGAGGGAGTGCCCCCTTTTCTCTGCCTCTCTATAGCGAAAACCATCAATAAGCGTCAAATCAAAGCACACCAGTGTAGTGGTGCACAACAAAATAATTGGAAGTTTTTCAAAACATCACCTGGGGGTCAATGTGTCAACATGACAGAAGTTTGATGCTGTCGTGTGAGAACAACCAAAAGCCAGTATTCTTCCTCCTCCTGACAGAATAACACGGCGGATATCGCATTTGGAGTAAAATCAAAAACTGACAACAGTAACCAGATAGATTCCTGATTTTGGTGGGAACTCAATTTTAAAAAGAAATGCAGTTTAGCACGTTTTGGAACCAATCTCTTCATATATTTATATTTCTGTGTGTGTGGTGTGTATATTATTATTACTACTACTATTATTATCACCGACATACCTTGACACATTCACAAAGTTCATGAAGTCGAGCGTCCACGTCCAGTTGTTCTATAAGGTAAAATACACACACGCGCGCGCACGCACGCACGCACAGCATAAATTTTTCAAGACAGTGTAGGAAAATAGCATGTTAATAGCTAAACAGAAAGAACTAGCACAGGAGTAAAGATAAGTGGTAGCCAAAATTATTAGAACCCTGGTATTTTCACCAGTTAAAAAATTGTTTTAAGTCAGTTATTTCTACCTTTTGCTGTAGTGTGTCGGTAGGAAATATTAGTTTACATTTGCTAACTTATGTTGGCAAGTAATACAAGGGGTTTTTGTTTGCACAAGAACAGACAACAGCCAGTGCTACACAGCGGTCTGATCGCATCCAATCTGTCTGGAGTGACATGAAGAAGCAGACCAAACCGAAGCAGACTAAATCCAGAAAAACTGTGGTTTTACAAGAAACCTACCTCTACTGTAAAATGAGGATGATGTCAAAAATTGTCTCATATATATGGAGTTTCTTTATCAAATAACCTATATTTGCTAAATTAACGTAACATTTGGTGGTACCATCCATGCGTTTAAAGCAGCTTTTTCTCCTCGGTGCATAGTTTCCTGTTGCTTTGCCGGTAGGTCTTTGGAAGAACAAGAGAGAAATAACTGACGTAGAACCATTTTTAGCTAGTGAAAATACTACTGCTCTAATAATTTTGGCTACCATCGTTCTTAAGAGCTGCATGCCTGCAAAGAATTGTATGTTTGTTGTTAGTCTTAGCTTCAAATGACTACAAACAGGGGAGAGTTCATATCTCTCAAACTCATACATGGGAAAGATCAACTGACCATACAAAGAAAAATTAACACAAAATGAAAGGCGTATTGAGGTTGGTGGTCAACTGACATACCTATGTGGATGTGCCCTTGGCCCCTGGGAAAAGGTCTTCTTAGAACTCGCTCATAAAGGACTTGCATGCTGGGCTTGGCTATTGGTGGGATTGCACATATAGGCATGTTTAAAATGGTCCCTCATATTCTAGAAGAGCTGAGTTCTGTCCTTTATATACTTTTGGACCCAGTCAGAAGACACATACGGCAGCAGAGAGAGGAGGTTTAGTGTCTTTTAAGTAAGTTTAGTATGTAGTAGGGTGGGGGTCTAGTTATACTGGCTGTGGATCGCATTAGTTTGGTGTTATGAACCAATGTTATGATTCTGCAGATTGTACAGTAAAGCTGCAAAAGGATGCAGATCTTTGCTACGTTTAGTAATAGCACTATGAAGATAAACATTTTATGAAAGGAAGTATGAAAATAAGTAGGATACACAATTAGTGGGAAATCTGGACTTCTTTGTTATATCCTCTAAAAGGACAGACTGACAAAGTTAGATGATATGGAATGTATAAAAAAAAGTCAGTGACATTTTTATGCTTTGATGATTACAATAAAAACCTATCATTGACAAATTATACATTCAGTGCTCAACATGATGATACCTAATACTTGCTTAGGCATAAACATACCAAGCTCCATGCGATGAGAGGTAGGGAGGCTCTCAGTAAGAGCCAATAAATACTCAAAGAGGCCCTGGTAGGCCAGCAGCAAGCTGGAACACAGGCTACGGTGCAAGTTGAAGGCATGCTGTAGACACTGATCCGACACCAGGTAGGTCTTTCCCTGTGGCAACCAAAGTTAGCGCTCAACAATTTTAGCCAAATTTTCAATACTCATGATTGTGTAATAAAAATAATTTTGATTAACAAACAATTTCAGCATTTTTCTAAGAATGGAGTGGTGAAAGAATACTTTCATATGGGCTGCATAAAGCTGGTGAATTTAAACGCTAGTGTTAGGGCAAGTTCTATTTCCAGGCCGTAAAGTGAAATATGTTTTAAATGTTAAATGTGAATGAAAAAAACCTTTAGAAGAGTTATTAAATAAATAGACGTGTGAGTTCTTCCAGTAAATATGCGTACGGTTTTATTTATGAACTCGCTTATGTTTATTATATCATGTTTAAAAACGATTATTTTTCCAAAGCAAAACTTTTTTCCCCAATGTCAAATATTTAGATTTAATTAAGTTACTTCATAAAACACTGGTTGTGTAATGTGGTTGTACATACGAATGCTTACATCTGGGGACAGCTGCTTGAGGTAGGTGCAGCCAAATACCACAGTCTCCAGTGTGGGGATAAGGAGGTCTTTACCCTGTGCTGTTACATTCCGATTTAGCCAGGTGCTTTTCCCGAGCCGGGGAAAACTGCATGATTATATGACAAGGATCAAGGCATGTTAATTCAAATTGCTTTTAAAAAAAAAAAAAGATTTTAATACACATTCTAGAGGTTAAAAAGCTTTTGACCCCCCAAAAAATCTAGTGCTACCATATCCCAAATTCAGCAATTTCACTAAGTGAACAATTTCAGTGCTACATTAAAGCACAAGACACCTACAAATGACCCATATATTGCAAGTTGCTGGCATATCGGCTCTTACATTCTATATTATATTACTTTTCCAATGCCTCTGGATGTCGTTGCCATCTGTACTATGGATTGTCTTAACCCATGCAGCATATTCACTGTAGTTTAATTTATGCTTTTGTGCAGGAAGCAAACATGGTTCTAAAAGGGCTGAGGCAGTGCCTGCAACATGTCTGGAACAATTTCTCAGTGACGAAAGATATCTTTTCCAGGGTTCTGCAGGTTTTATGAGGGTAAATTTTAGACGACCAAAGAAATAAACCTTTTAAGACCAACCAAAGAAAATGCAAGGAGAAAAAAAAGACAAATAAAGACGCCAATATGTTCTAGAAGTATAATGTCTAGGGAGCAGATAAAGAATTATATTTATAGCAACACAAGTAAAAATTCAAACGCACCCCACACCAGTGCAGATACATTTGGTTGTTATTGGTACTTATTTTAAGGATCTCGTCAAACATAACCACAAAAGAGTCTTTGCTCACCTCTGAAATCAACTGATGTTTAATAAATGGGGCTGTTTAACCCCTTAACCTGCAACGGCCCACCCTCAGGCCCAAAGTGCGTGTTTTAGCGTATCTGTACTTATAATTACCTTTGTTTTAGTAAAAATAATCAACCAACTATAATAAACTATGCATCATTTAAAAGCTCAGGATTCATGTTCCGAACTTGTTTTTTTTTTTTAAATACACCACAGAGTTAAAGGAAATGTTGAAAGACTGCCCATTGAAACGAAAATAAAATACGTCACGGTTTACGTTTCATTGCCTATAATTCTGATCAGCGCGGATGTTTCCCGCAGACACCGGCATACATTTCAAAATAAAGGTCCACTCTTCAAAATGCATCCTACCGTTTATCGTAAAACCATAAAAAACGGGGAGGAAACGCCATTGTTTACATGCGCGTTTCCGGTTCAAGTAATCCATCACGTCCATATTCAATGAAATATCGATTATAATCCGTAGTTTCACGTTGAAAAGCTATGCAATCTGCGTAGAATGGACTCTTCTGGACAAAATGGAACAATTACCGTCTTTCTACGTCATACACTTGCGCAAGGACCCGGAAAAAAGTTCCGCCTACTCAATATACATATCGAGCAGCATTTTTCTACACATTTTGGTTTTAGCTGGAACAATCCAGCCAATAGCGAGCCAGCACGGTTTTGATAGACGGATGTAGTAGCCAACTAAATAACCATTACAGAAAGTAACCGTTTACTTTATTTTCGCATGTAGATTTCGGAACACCTTTACGCACATAGAGCGCCATCACAAGCGTATAGTAACCTATTCAGCAATTGAATTCAGTTATTAGAATTGTTCAAAAATAAAAAGACAATATTGTTAGAATGTTCTGAATTTGCATTTTTCATGTGTGTTTTAATGAACAGTTCTGAATTGATATACGTACAAATTTGACTGATTTGGGTGGTTCGGTTACCAGGTGTCCATTTGGAGTCTCCAAATGGCACTTTGGAGAGGACGCATATACCTTTTTGGAAATAAAAGCTCATAGAAGCTACATTTTTGGGAGTTACAGTATTAAATTTGAAAGATAACATGGCCAGACATCGAGTAAAAATTTTTTTTTTGTGTTTTCAGGTCTTTAACTTCATTTTAATCTTCATCATTTTTTCCCCAAATGAAATTCATTAAAAGAAATCGTGAGATACTTTCATGTATATTTAAACATGTTTTATTCTGCTGTGATACAACTTTTGAGTTATTTTAAAAATTTAGAAAATGTAAATTGTCTAGTTTCAAACGAGACCATATTTTTGAACATAGCCCACTGAGTTCAAGAGCTACAGGCATTTTTAGTTGGGTATACCGTTTTTCAGAAAATGTTCAAAAATGGGGGCGCAGGTTAAGGGGTTAATAAATGGTGCAATTCCAAATTTCACCAAGTAACACGTTTTAATCTTTTCCACATGAAAACGTCGCTACCACTTCTGAATAAGGAAACATTAGCCGAAAGGGTCTTTTCAATATCGTAATTTGATTGAGAGTCATGGCAGCATAATTGTACACATTGCCCATAACGACTTCAGTGTTTATATACAACCCATAAGTCATTTCTGTCGGGTGTTTTTGCAGCGGAAGACACGTGTGGAAGAACCGTTGCACAGGAGATTCATGTGTACACATTCTTAATTTTTTGTCTTGAGAACTGTATTCTAATATACAAGTCAAGCAACATCTTCTTGCTGTTTGTGTTTGGTGCTGGCTAAGGATGATTCAACTGCTTTTATCTCCATCGAGCTCAACTCAAAATTCTTTTGACATGTTAAACAATAAGATTGAAAAACATT
Source organism: Liobagrus marginatus (assembly GCA_028566295.1). NCBI lineage: Eukaryota > Metazoa > Chordata > Actinopteri > Siluriformes > Amblycipitidae > Liobagrus > Liobagrus marginatus. Next base: position 4,021,065 of record JAOUQX010000027.1, read on the forward strand.
CCCTGGTTCATCTTCAATAAACCTGCAAAAGTTTTTTTCTTTTGCCCATTTAGACCTAAATAAACATTTCCCCAAAGTATTTTTTCAGCCTTCCAATCTACATATCTAAATAACGTGCTTTAGAAGAAAGGAACCCTTTCTTCTCTGCATGTTTGTCAAGTTTTTCCTCGGTTGACTAACAGAAGCACATACCTCCAACTACCACGTTTTGTTCAATGAATATTGAGCAACCTCCAATTGTAGCACAAAAATTATGTCTTCAAGTCACTTGAAGAATTAAAATGAAACATTTTATGAATGAAACATGAATTTTAGATTGCTGCTCTGGTTTTAAGGCCTTAATTCACGTAAAAGCGATTTAAGACTTCAATATTCTATATTAAGATTCGTGGAAACTTCAGATGGTGGGATTGAACCTCTAAAAGTTTACCTTGTTCAGACACTGTGGATTGCAATTTGTTTTCTTCAGCTGTATCCATGTTGGGCAAACACTGATGAGGCATAATGCCGAAAAGCAAGGTCAGTAGAACAGTTTAGGGTCAATATATACGCACACGGGATTAAGAAAATGGCTTAAACATATCAGATGACCAGTGTTATCATTGGTAAAGTCTATGATTACTCTGTCTTCATAGGTACAGTAGCTCTTTGATAAACGTATGCTGGTATCTAGCTAAACTTCTTGTGAATGGCATCAATAGTATCGGGGCAGATGCAATAGTCTTTGAATAAAGTGTTGCATAAGTACCAGAATGTTCAACATCAATTACTGTTGCCTAGCCAGAATTTGGAAAGCAGTCTATACCTAATAAGTGGTTGATGTAGTGCCACCAAAGAGGCGTGGATGGTGACAGAGATGATTGACAAGTGAAAGTAGTCAAACATGACATTAATATGCTGGTGCATGCCTCTGTAGAGACTAAAATGCAATCGCAATGTCCGACTGCTGATATTCTGTAGTGACCTAGAATCCTCTGGCCTAAGGAAACACAAACATGAAACAACATTACATAACTGTAAATTGCATAAATGTAAATAAAAAAATCCAGATATTTGTAAAGCAGCTTTATTACCTACCTACCCGACCCACCCAACCAACCAACCATCCATACATCCTTTCTGTAATTTCATACTTCGATACGGTACCTTGCAAAATATCAATATTTAATACCCTTTTCAATACCGAGGGGAAAAAAGACTTTAAAATTGGGAATTTTTAATTGAAAGAAATATCTCTTAAGTCTAGGACATGACAATGAGACTAGACATGAATGAGACGAGAGAGGTGGTCACGTGTGATGTGTGACAACTCGCTGTTTGAAAAAAAGCCTAAATCTAAGACTCAATTAAAGGGAAAGTCCAAAAGCAGAAAATATAGCATAAAATATGGTTTCAATTAGACTGGCGAATGCGGGGATTCCTGACCACAGTGTGGTATTTACGGTGAGGTGTTAGCAAAAGAAAGTCTTAAACCTTCCAAAATGCTAAGACACTTGACAACTGAGCCGGTAAAAAAAATTGTATATGTATGGGGTTCACAAAACATTGTCGTTCATGAATGCGGGTTACACTTGAAAAAAGGTTAATAACCACTGTACAAGAGTAGGCTTTAACCTGCGTCATAATAAATAAATAAATATTATACTACATACATGTAGTCACCATCTGCGAAGTAGAGGTCCAGTGAGAGCTGAAACTCCATGTCATTTAGAGACTCTTCCACCTAAAGGGAAGAAACATAGAATAATGACTTAAGATCTTCGCAATAAATGTACACATTTTTGTATGACTAAAGAAAAATAAATCTCTCACCTTCTTCTCATCGAGCAGCATCATCACTTTAAATATGAAAACATCATTGACTACTATTTCTTCATTCTTGTAAAGAATCTGAAAGGTTTTGCTGTAGATGACATCATCTTGGACTGATGCAGGTAGAACCATATCCGAGTCTATAAAATAAAGCACAACACTGAAAATGTTAAGAGATAGCTGTGAATAGCATGTTGTTAAAGTTGCATTTAATAAACTTGCTTTTTAATTTCAATTGTTCTGAATTTTTATTCTTAGCACCCATTACTTTAGAACTGTTAAAATATTTGTGCATGTAACTCCTGCATATAAACTAAT
>JAOUQX010000027.1:4033410-4045324 GCA_028566295.1 Liobagrus marginatus
CTTCGCAAAGTTTACAACTTTGAGCTTAAAACATGCAATTGTACATGCATTGTACGCCGGATACAGAATTTACCGGGTGCAAACATTAACGGTAAAAACAGTAATGCTGTGTATACAGTGCACGCCGCTGAATGCTCACTTGTTGCTGAATGAAGCGGCGCAGGCTGATGTCACAGCAGAGGCTGTGTACCGTTAATGTTTGCACCCGGTAAATTCTGTACCTGGCGTATAAGACGACCCCCCCTATTTTGATATTAATATTTGGGTGTAGAAAGTCATCTTATACGCCGGACTATACGGTACTCACTACCGGATCATACCGAATACCTCTCACGAAGAGCTGCTCACATGCTGCTCCCGTGCTCCGGCTGTCTCAGACCTTCCTATCCATGCTGATGTCCTTCCTCTGGTTGGAGGCGATCACTACTGCTGACGATGGACGGTTGAGCAAGAACACTATAACTTTGCAGTGAACATTTTAGTTCTGAACCCGTAATCAACTTGGAACTCTGCTGATTTATGGACTGCTCAAAAGCTCCTGGTCAGAACTCTACTGGATATAAACTTATATTGAATATCACCTATAACCACACACTCTACTGTCCCCCAGATGAGGATGCGTTTCCCCTTGAGCCTGGCTCTTCTCAAGGTTTCATCCTCGCATCACATTAGGGAATTTTTCCTTGCCATCGTCGACTCGGGTTTGCTCATTGGGATACGTTTCATTTCAGAATTATTTTTATCTTTATTCTTTATCTTCTTTGAAGCTGATTTGGGTCAATGTCTATTGTTAAAAGTTACAATTGAATTGAATTGAACCTTGGGGGCCCGTAGTATGCCCGAAGTTCTGACTCTTCCTCAAGGAGAAAGTTGTGTGAACATAGCCCTCGATGGCCCTCACAGGGCAGAGCAGGTGTAGCCTTTCTTCTTCCATGGTCCCATGGGGTAGTAGATAGAAAGCTTGCAGGGTAATTGTCCTGGCCGCATGTCCAGAACCTCTGAGGAGGTAACCCGGCCTGGTGCAAAGTCCAGGCATGCGGGAGCAACTGACAAGTTGGGCACATGCACAAGTGTCTCCTTTGTGGCATGGCATCCTCCGTGCCACCGAGGAGGTCAGTCGCTAGACGCAACTCTTTCAAAGCATGTGTACAAACATGCAAGACCTGCCACAGAGTACTCCTTATCCACCAGTGAAGCGATAACATGGCACGGCTTGGTGGGGAATTTCGGGGGCTTCAGAGAAGACGCTAAAGTCAGGGCAGGATAGGAAACTAAGTTGCTCTCAACCCTCTGCATCTCCCTGTAGGTGCTCTCTCTATGCCCTGGATCGAGGCATATTTGTGCACTCTAGGGTTCGAATAAGAAAGGCTTGTGCACCAAGCCAGGTAGCCCCCTGCACTCAGGCTGTGATTTAGATCTCAGGAACTGCTCATCTAGTTTACTCTTTGTCTCTTAGCCAGCCAGTCAATGTTTAATTTGACTACGGCTCTAGTCACAACCTCAAGCAGCTCCTTGAATTGCGATGATGGGCTGGGGACTCGCCCACATCACTAGGCACGATGTTAAACACAAAGATCCTCAGAACGAGATAACTCCAGAATCGGGCTCTTACTCATGGCTGGAAAAGCGGCCTCATGGCTCCCAGACGGGAGCGGAGCATATGTTTTGTCACCACATTGAAGTGTTCATAGCCGGCTCCCTCGAGAGTCGACCTAGCATGCTCCACTTCCAAACCCTCGACACATACAGTGTGTATTTATTGTTTTCCACTCACGCAGCACGCTGAACCGTTCTCCCCCAAATTTAATTTCCTGATGCAGTAATGAGTTCCCTCAAAAGGGAATTCCGTATTCTTAGCTAATTTATTTACAATGAGATTGAGGTAATATATTACAGTTTCCTAAAAATGTCCACATGATCCAAAGCTTACACAGACAATTGCTAAAATTATATTTTAAAATGGCTTTATTTCTACGAACCCTAAACAAACTTTTTCCTACAGGTGGACAGAAATCATCATGAACATGCTCGTCTTTTTTAAAATACAGCTACCATAATTATATGCTGTATACAATTGTTTTGTCACTCATTAATGTGACATGTTAATGTTCAATTTCTTTGCAGGGTTCCAAAGGTGATCTTGGTCTTCCTGGACTTCCTGGATCCCCAGGCACACCTGGAGAAAAAGGAGACCGGGTAATAGCATTTAAAAAAATTCTCCTTCAGAACACTCTGTCTATCTAATTCTCTACCTACAGTGGGTAGGGAAAGTATTCAACCCTTAATTTTTTCACTCTGTTATATTGCAGCCATTTGCTAAAATCATTTAAGTTAATTTTTTTCCTCGTTAATGCACACACAGCACCCCATATCCACAGAAAAACACAGAATTGTTGATATTTTTGCAGATTTATTACCCAGCCTTCACACTCTTACCTGCTGCCTAGCTATGAGCCTCTGGTTGCTAAGCAATAAGTCCACAGGGAATCCCACCTAGGTATGTTATCTCTATGAACACACAAACTGGTATGATCCCTGCTGGAGCTCAAACTGTCAGTCATGCTAATTTAGTATCTGAGACAAGGAAGACTTTGATGGGCTGGCTATTTACTTCCACAGGAGGAAGGGTAAGGCTTTTTAGGTATAAGGTTATCCAAGGATTTCTACTAGTGAGGCAGCTCTAATGCTGCTTCCACGGTGAAAATTTATGAAAAGCTTTGCTTTCACTTACCATTTGCAAGCGACTTACGGGCTCCAGAGTTCCTAGCATTTCTCTCTTTGCAGCCCTGCCTTTAAGCCCCACTGCTTTTCCTTCCTCTTTGCCGACGGAGGGTTCGTAGGAAACGCCCAATGACCACCCAAACTTTGATGGCCGTCTATCTGCTCTGGTCGGAGCCATTGCTTTATTGTAAAAAGTAATTCATCCACTTGTGGACAGGGGATAACTTATGTTTTATGAACCCAGCTATAAAATTTAGAAGCTGCACTTGTGATGGATCATCCAAAGGAAATCAGGATTTTACTCTTCAGGGTGCAGTTTTGCAGTAGCATAGTACGCTATCTGGGCTTCTGATGAGAGAATTAGAACAAATATGTGAGTCCAGTCTCAAAAGCAGAAGGTTTATCAGGCATCACCTTAAATATCACACTGCGGTCCTGGAGGTGAGAGAACGAAGCACACGTCAGGTTTTGCGTCATGTTATTCTCTTTACTTTGAGAGCGAGAGAGAGCACACTGTGCCTGGCTTCCTTTGCTAGCTGTCTACCAACCGTTTAATGAAATCTTGCTTGCCTCCACGCTTTCTCCTGCTGTCCAAAACATCAGTGATACTGAAGCATCGCTGTCCATTCAGCACCCAGCTGGTGGTATTGGGAGGAGCGTTGAAAGTGTGTTTGATAACGCTGCATAGATAGGTGATCTATGAGGATAGATATATGCACACAGATACACACGTTTAGACTTTTTATATCCTACTTATTATTATTTTTCAGTCGTTTTTCAACACCACTGTAGAATGTAAAGTCATACGTGCATGGATATTTAATGAATATATTAAATCTGTCTTAAAATGTATTAATCTGCTGGTAAAAATTATCTTTTGGGTGCTTTTTATGAACAATATATCAGGGGAACCCAGGTGAAATTGGACCTAAAGGAGAACAGGTAAGGATTGTTTTTTTATCTACACCAATCTGTATCAGCTTAAAAATACCATAAGCATCAGAATACCAAGTAAAATATTATTTTTTTTATGGGGTATCTATGTATTAGGGAGAACAGGGTGTTGAGGGAACCCCTGGAGACAAAGGAGATGTTGTAAGTTGAATAGTTTCACTCGTGGATAAATTTTACACCGATGTTACGGACATACAATGTTGAATATATATGTATTATTATGCTTTTTTGTGTCATGTATAATAGGGGGAGTCTGGGGAGCCTGGACCGAAAGGAGCTGTAGGTTTCAAATTTGATATTTTGAGCCATAATGCTTATTGTTTTTTGAAGACTTAAAATTACTACATTGAGAGAAACGTATTTACTATCCTTATTCGTTGTGTGCTATTTTATTGTTGTAAAAGGTGGGCTGTTGTATTAATATTCTGATACTAGTCTGTTGTTTTTTTTTTAAATTTTAGACTGGTAATCTCGGCGAACCAGGAAACAGAGGCCCTGATGGTGCTCGGGGGCAGCCTGGCATAGAAGGACCCCCTGGTAGTCCTGGGCCCCGTGGCGTACAGGGGAACAGAGGAGCCCCAGGCCTTCGTGGTTCTCAGGGCTCAGCAGTAAGTGAACTAATAGAGAAATGCACAGATCAAATATAGTTTAAAACTAGCTGTTAAATTAATAAGATTTTAAACAAAATCCAGTAACTTAAAATAATAATTAAGTAATAATAATTATAATCATTTGATTATATTAAGATGTAATTAATATTAATGCTTAATAATGATGCATGCACAAAGTTTTGGTTTATTTTATAATAAAATAGGTAAAATATGTGTAACATACGAATAAAATGTAGCCCTCCATCAAGTAGTCCATAGACACAATGGAAGGCACAGGCTAATATCACAACAAGGCAGTCACCACTTCCACTTTCTACCAAAAATGCTTTCTGTACTCTGATGCTTTTTCGTCAAACTCAAATTGTTAGACAATATGTAGACGCAGTTTTTACAAATTGGTGATCATCTGCCCATCTTTATTCTGAGAGTCTCTGACTTTCTATGATGCACTTTTTATACCCAATCATGTTATTTTAACATTATTTAGTTGCATTATATTCTTTGCTTTTACGGTGGCAGAGCGGTTAGCACTCCTGCCTTAAAGCAAGAAGTCATGGGTTTGATTCCCCTGCAGGGTGTTTCTGTGTGGAGTTTGCATGTTCTCCCCGTGCTTGCGTGGGTTTTCTCTGGTTTCCTCCCACCGCCAAACACATGCGATTCGGCATAGGTGAATCGGCTACTCTAAATTGTCCATAGAAGTGAAATGTGTCTGTCTATAAGTGTCTCTAAGATTAACTGGCAATTGTCCAGAGTCTACCCCGCCTAAGTTAGGGGTGGACTCCAGCGACCCTGAAGAGGATAAGCGTTAGGTTAGGGTTAGGGTGATGAATGAATATTTTTCAAGTTCCTCCTTGTTAGTACCACAATCTTTTCCAGCCTTTTGCATCCTCTGTCCCAACTCACTCAGGCAGTTAGCAGACCAGAGTGACTTACAAATGAGCACTTAAGTTAAGGGCCTTGGCTCAGTGAGTGGCAGTTTGGTGATGCTGGGAATTGGACCCACATCTTACAATCAGCAGTACAACTGTAACAATCGCGGCCGGGTGCCACCACAATAATGTAGCTTAGGCGACACAATCGCTGGGCGTAAAGATGCACTTACTTGCACAACCAAAATTAGACACAAAGAAAGAGAAGAGCAGAGTATTTATCCGCTGTGCGTAATGAGTCATCAGCCCAAACAACAGCAGGTGTGTGTGTGTGATGAAAGCAGGAGAAGCAGTGGGAAACACACACACGCACGTTTTCCCCAGTCGGTCCAGCGGCTCCTCCTGGTGGCCAGCTGGGTAGTATCCGTGGGCGTAACAACACAACCCCTTACCCTCTGAGCTACCACTTTCCCCTTCCAAACTTTTTTGAGACTTTGGGTTTATGAGATTTTCAAATCATTAAATTCTGCTTTTATGTAGATTTTACACAGCATCCCAATAATTTGGAATTGGGGTTGCATTTCAAAATGCACTTAGATTGAGTGTCATTTACTTTAATCTTACAAAGATTATTTAGTTTCGGGTATATTTTTGGCAGGCTTAAAATGGTTGAGAGTACTTAAGTGAGTGTATAAAAAAATATCAATAGCAAGCACCTTAACCTGAAATTGGCTGGCTTCTGAGCTGAAAAAGGCCATGCACTGTTTTGTGAAGGTTTTAATATCTAAAATAGTAATATAACTAATATGTACATTGTTAATTCTATGGTTGCAAGGTTTGACATCCTGAACATTATTGTTTTTGTTAAGTCTGAAACGTACAGTATGCACCTTTTGTTTTTTGAATCTGGTGCATTTTTTCCCCTAATTTATCAGAGTTGTGCCTATTTAAATTTGTCCAGAAAACATGTTTTCAATGCAACCGAATATGACGTCTGTTTACAGGGGAACGGACCAAGTGACCAGAACATCAAACATGTTTGTATGCGAGTAATGCAAGGTAAGTAAAAGTTAAAGAACATAAAAATTAACTAAAAATTCTAGCAAGAAGGCAGAGGGCAACTCGATAGCACTTTGTAATAACTGCATGTTGTTAGGAATCGTGTAGATAGAGGGCTGGGGCCGGATGTATTCGCACGTAATATTTATTTAGAACTAGACCAAGGTAACACAGGAACAAATGATACAAAACAGGAAAATACTGATCGACAAAGACAGGAAGAAACAGGAAGGTTTAAATAGGGCAGAGAGAGACTAAGCGAGGAGGGAATGAGAGGCAGATGGAAAATGAGGAAGGTCACGTGACTAGGGAGACTGAGAGAAGCACATGGCAAAACACAACAAACATAGAAAGCACATGGCTTCTGGTAGTGCCTCGCTCTCTCCTATCTCGGTGGCCCGCCTGAGTACCGGCCTGCGTCATTACACGTTATGAAGCATTAGTAAATTGTTAATTCATTTAATTAATTAATTCATTTATAAAGCATTGCCCCAACATTATAAGACGTTTCACTATAAAGGCTTTATTCTTGATTTATAAGAATATCTATAATGTGTTTAATAATTGTATTTTCATGCTTTATTAATGCTCAATTTATCACACTAAGTCTATATGTTACATTACATAGTATTACATCTAACGCCAGACTCTAGCACGAGGGTTTTGGCTCTAACAAAGGAAAACACTAAGGTTTAAACCCTACGCAAGCGACTGCTTGCGGGTTAATTTTAACTTTGAGCTGAAACAAAAAGAGAACCAGCTTTTCACCAATGTTTGCCTGAGCGCTGTCTAAAGAGCAGAGGCGCATTAAGTGTAACACAGACACCGACTGACGATAACCGACAACACGAGGGTAACACATGCAGGAACAAATACACAGGTTAACAAGGGGTAATTAACGAGGATGAGACAAAGGTGGGTTGAATTTAGCTGGGAATCCCCAGTCACACGTGGTTTAGCAGTCATGTTCCTGCATGTGACAAGTTTACTAATCATTTACTTAGGCTTTTTAAATGATCCTATAAACCACTGGCAACTCGTCAATAAGCGGTTTGTAAATGATGAAATACTTAATTCAGAAATGATTATAAATTGAGCATGAATAATAAAGCTTGAAAATACAATTATTAAAGACATTACAGATATTCTTATAAATCAAGAATAAAGCATTTATAGTGATATGTATAAATGCTTTACTAATGTGTTCTAATGTTGGGACAATGCTTTATAAATGATGAATTAACAATTTACTAATGATTTACTAATGCACTAATTCATAACATGCAGTTATTATAATGTACTGTCAGTAAATCTGCTGGAGAAATATCAGAAATATCTTTTATTTCCTAATGGGGCTCACCTTAATGAATTCAATTATACCTTTACCCATCACAATTTAATGGTGTAAAAAACTGCACTGAAACATCTCTGGTTACGAATGTAGCCGTTTCCTGAAAAAGGGAACGAGATGCTGCGTCGGAAAGGCACTTGGGCGGAATGCTTCAACGTGAGCAAGATCTGAATAGAGTACCATGTGACGCAAAACAACAGCAACCTGGACGCTGTAAAAGGCACATGGAACCAAAACACAAGTTAGCCCTATGCCACAGTAACTGTTGGCTAGGTATGCCAAGAGTATGGCCCATCCGCGTTCAACAGCTCAGGATAAAGGTGTCGGACATGGCAGGGAGGTCCAGGTGGTGCAACCATGTGAAGGTATGCAAAGAGGACCAACCTGTGCCACAACAATTCTATGGGTCATTGACCAACCCTCGGTCATGGAAGACTGAAGCAGCAAAGTTGGCTTAACGGCCTCCTGCTGCAAAAGGGGCTGACTCTCACTCTCTAACCTGACCCGCCACCGTGTAGCCCTTGCTTTCCAACCTGGATGTAACCCGACATGGCAGCTGAGTGGGCTTAGTGTGGAGGTCCTCAATGAAGGGCAGCCGACTGTGATGAGGTTGCGACCTTTGCTTCAGGAAGCACGCGCCCAACTTAGTCTTGGACTAAGTTTACTGCCTTTTGAGTGGCCAGTAACTTTGCCACAGCCTTCGGTCAGCACCTCAATCAAGCCCTCGTTCTGCTGGTGGTGGGCTGGTACTTTACCAAGATCACTCGCACCCATGCCCTCAGATATAGACAACTCGACCATAGTGGCATACTCCAGGATGGAAGAGGCCACAGAGCAGGCTTCTGGTACCTTGGATGATGCTTGGAAACTAGCAGGTAAGGCTTGAGAAAGGCCAGCAGCTGTCTCATCACCCTCCTCCAGCTCCACTTGCGAGCCCCACGACCGGAGTTTTTGAGCTGCCTTGACAAGGCTGCCACATTTGTCACATGGTGACACCTCACCAAGAAAAAGGCAGCATATTTGTATTTTAGTTTTTTCAGACCTTGCTCACGCTAAAAGTTTCCTTTTAGAGTGGCGTTAGGACACAGCTTCACGGTTCCTTGGAAGAAAACCCCATATTTAGGTCCTTCTCAATACATAGCCCAGCTATATCTAATTTGTTCAAAACATTATGGATGCCTATAGGGCACAATGCACATAATGTACATTTATTTTATATATATATTTAGTTTGAGCTATGGTGTCATGGTAGGTTAAAATAAAATGTAGGCATTATAGTCATGCAATTAGGTATACTGTATAAATCATTGAAATGTAGAATGACCATATTGAGTTTGTGTTAAAAAAAAAAAAAAGTTTATGGAATGATGTAACAGTACCGACAAAGTAAAATGCCAAAATAAAAAATATTATGCTGGCAGAGCTGCTTAATTCATTTTGGAAAACGGTATTTGTGTTTTAGAGCAACTAGCCCAGCTTGCTGCCAGTCTGAGGAGGCCGGAGTCTGGTGCTAGCGGTTTGCCTGGCAGACCTGGGCCCCCTGGTCCTCCAGGTCCCCCAGGAGATAGTGGTTTCACTGGACACGCTGGTGCTAGAGGACTTCCTGGCCTTAAAGGACCTCCTGGCTCAGTGGGACTGAAAGGGCCTAAAGGTGAATAACTATTTAGTAAATACAGTTTTTTTTACTTGCTGTAATTAGCTGACTAAAAGTTAGTTTTTGTTGAAATAATTAGATTGGAGACATTAATACATTTAGACTTTCTATACAGTATGTTCTGATTATTTTACAGGTGAAATTGGAGATAGAGGAGATAGAGGGCAAACTGTACGAGGGCCTAAAGGGATGCCTGGACCACCTGGTCTACCAGGTCAGAATCATTCTAATGCCAATCCACCTTGTAAAACTACACCGAACGCTTTACAAGGAATGAATGTACACCTGTACATTGATGCAATTATCTAATTAGCCCATTCAAGTTCAAGAAGCTTTATTGTCGTTACATCATATACAGCTGTTGCAACACACAGTGGAATGAAACAACATTTCTCCAGGACCATGATGCTACATATAACAGTCACACAAAACAGAACAACAGAGAGTCACATGACACAAAACAGGACAGTGCAGACAAACAGTACCATACAATACGCTACAGAACAGATACATAGGACATGGAATATAGTACCAATGGTTGTGCAATATGTGGCAATGTGCGAAATAATTATGGCAGCATTAAAAGTTAAACTAGCAACATTATTTAGCACAGTAAAGTGAAGGGTCTAGTATAAACATTAGCAGCATTGAGTAATGGAACAGTAAGAAAGCAGTATTACACAGTATACACAAAGTGACTGTGCATGCATGATACAATTGAGTTTAAGTGTGTGTGTGCATTTCTGTTCTTTTTGTTGAGAAGCCTGATGGCTTGTGGGTAAAAACTGCTGGACAGTTTGGTTGTAGCGGCCCGAATGCTTGGGTACCTTTTTCAAGAAGGCAGGAGGGTGAAGTGTGTGTGTGTGTTAGGGGTGTGTGTGGCCTTACTCAAACATTTGGTACATGCAGATTTGCACAGGAGCGTTTGACATGTTCAGTGTCTAGAATCAGCAGTGCCATGAGCAGGCTTTTCAAATTGTGGTATTCTATATAGTGCCTATAAAAAGTATTCACCCCCTTGGATGCTTTACCATTTTATTGATTTTTATAAATCGATCACGGTTATTATAATTTGGCTTTTTTTTTTTCAAACAAAGAAAAATGACAAAGCAACTCTTTAATGTCAAAATGAAAACGTGTTTCTACAAAGTCATGTTATTTAAATTATTAAATATAAAATAAGTACAATGATTAAAAAAAAAATAAAACTATGTAGTGTGATTATAAGTAACCCCCTGAACAATGGCCGATCTAATTCAACAGTGTTCCAGCCAATTTGTGCTAGTAGATTCACAATGAGTGAAATGTGGATCAGTGCGGTGAATGTGCTCAAGTTATATTAGTATAAAGACATCTGTGTCTGGAAGGTCCAGTCACTGGTTAATCAGTATTCCTGTTGTAAATATAAAGCTAAAATTAAGAAATTGTTCTATGCATACTTTGATAAAGGATACGCCTGAGCGTAAATCTAGCGGCTAAACGTTTTCCCCCCTATAGTTTATGATTTTGCTTTGCTATTTCAGGTGAGCCAGGCAACCCAGGGTATGGTCAAGATGGTGCTGATGGGGGAAATGGTTTACCAGGTCTTCCTGGACAGCCTGGTGTTCCTGGACCTCCTGGCACTGCTGGACCTCCTGGTTACTGTGATCCATCAGCATGCAACTTGAGCATGGGAATTGCTTCCCAGTCCCTCACAAACTATGACATTAAAGGTCCAGCTGCTTAATGAGTTATTTGGCAACAAAGGACTGGAGAAATGTGAATTTAGCACAGAAGTGACCAAAGATGAGTCCGTATAATGGGAAAAGGAATTGAAGATGAGATTATTTTAATCTGATATCAGTATTTTCTTGTTTGGTTTTTTTCTTGTTGTAAAGTGACTTTTTTTTTTTGTGGAAAAGAATCATTTGTAAAATATATTTAGGCAAATTGGTCACTTGTACAACCCATGATTAATTATAAACTGTTTTTATATTAAAAGGGGAGCTGCAATCTTGGAAGAAAATAGGGTGATTACATAATATCTCATTTTAGAACTTAGTTTTTGGGCTGCACAGATGAAATGCACATTTTATGGTGGCGTTTAGGGGCACGTAAAGAATACATACAAATATACAATTATGCGTAGTATTTCTTTAGAGTTTCTTTTACATTGTAAATAAAATACAGTAATTATAATAATATAATAATAAATATCGATTATAATAAAATAAATAATAATAATATAATCATAAAATAATAACTAATTAAAAACAAAACAATAAAATACACACGAATACATGTTTTTACAGTTTCTTTATTACTTTAAGTAACAGTAAGTAATGAAGAAACGTGGTTAATTTGCATAACCTAAAATAGACACTTTGGAAACTAGCACACTACAAATGGGAACATGCATCACTTACATTGTTTTGTGTTTTACAACATTTAGGATTTTCTCCTGGGGTTTTAGCAGTCATCCGTTACGTTCTGCTCTAAAGAGAGGCCATGTTCTCTTAGTTGTTATGGTGATGTTATGATAGACAAACAACTTTAATACAACGAGCATTAATATGGGTACCAAAAACTGTGGAGCTGACTCTAAAGGCATAATAAAGATGTATGTATACTTATTTACATATTAAAAACAACTTGTGCTAGTAGGTGGATTAATTTAGATTCCTTTTTCAACAGGTGTGTATCATTAGGTACGTTT
>JAOUQX010000027.1:4061462-4072221 GCA_028566295.1 Liobagrus marginatus
TTAAATTTGCAAGCGACCCAGTGCCTTCTCTTCCGCGACCCAGTATTGGGTCGCGACCCGTAGTTTGAAAACCACTGCTTCAGACCATCTTCCCTGACCATCCGCCCTTCATCAGTATAATCATCAATGGTTATTTATCATCTGGTCAAGTACTGGCTTCCTTTAAGTGAGCATGCGATATTCCCAACCTAAAATAGCCTGCATTGGATCCCTTAAACATTAACAACTACTTGCTGTTAGCACTTCTCTCTTTTCTGTATCAATTATATCTCTTGAAGAACAAAATCCCTATTGGTTTAAAGCATCACAAGACTGCCCTCCTGTTGGCAGTCACTGAAAAACAACATGCTGACAAATCAGCTCAGGGGTCATCATTCCTCATCCTTCTTACCTTTCAGCTGCACTTCACGCGGTCAACGCAAGACTCTCCTGTCTACCCTTAAGAGACTTGAAGATGAGGCACAGCATGGCAATGGTTTATCTTCTACTTGGGTGGTGGTAGCTCAATGGTAAGGCTCTGGCTCAGTGATCAGGGGTTTAAGCCTCACACCAGGCAAGCTACTATCATGGGGTCCTTGAGCAAGGCCCTTAACCTCAGTTGCTCCAGGGGCCGCCGCATGTTCTGTCTGACCCTGTGCTCTGACCCCAGACTTCATATTCATAAGCTGGGATATGCAGAATAAAAACATTTCACTGCATATATGTGTGTGTGATAAATAAGATATGAATTTGAATTTGGTAGGTCGTTCATATCCGTTAACATGAAAGCGAACGACATTTGTCCCACGCAGGCACACAAATCTCAGTACTTGATTTTCATCTCGTTCTATACTCACTCTCTTGTTAAAGTAATTTCCTCACATGGGTTCTCTTACCACCGCTATCCTGATGACACTCATGTTTTCATTTCGGATGACGGTATATAAGGTGATTTGTCTGCATGCCAGGATCTTGTGCTCTCGTTGCCTAATGCACTGATCTCCCCTTTAACCACTGCTCACAACCATGTAGTAATCATGGACAATCCACTGTCTTTTTCCTCACATGTTTCTAAATTGACACAGCCCTGTTGGTTTATCTTTTTATATAGAATAGAATTCAGCCATTTTTTTTTATCCACACTGACCTTATGCAGTCTCTCGTCATTTCATGATTAGAGTACTGCAACTCTCCTGGCAAGGAAGTGGCTCAAGTTCAAGATTTATTGTCTTTTCATCATATATGGCTGTTGCAATACACAATGGAACAAAACAACGTTTCTCCAGGACCATGATGCTACATACTATATAACACAGAGTCACGCAAAACAGAACAACAGAGAGTCACATGACACAAAACAGGACATGATGGCTTGTGGGTAAAAACTGTTGGACAGTCTGGTTGTAGCAGCCCGAATGCTTCGGTACCTTTTTCCAGAAGGCAGGAGGATGAAAAGTGTGTGTGATGGGTGTGTGTGCTTGGCCACAATTCTGGTGGATTTTCTTTTGCAGCGTAAATTGTAAATGCCCATGATAGAGGGGAGAGAAACCCAGATGATCTTCTCAGCTGTCCTCACTATCCACTGTAGTGACGTGCAGTTCGATATGGTACAGTACGCGACAGTGATACAGCTGCTCAGGAAGCTCTCGATGGTCCTTCTGTAGAACATGATCAGGATGGAGGGAAGGAGATGTGCTTTTCTTAGCCTATGCAGAAGTACAGATGTAAAGAGGTAGCTCAATTGTTAAGGTGTTGGACTGCTGATCTGAAGACCAGGGTTCAATTCCCAGGACTGCCAACCAAGCCACCACTACTGGGCTCCTGAGCAAGGCCCTTAACCTTCAAGTGCTTGGTTGTAAGATGCTCTGGATAAGAGCGTCTGTGAAATGCTCTAAAAATGAATTGTTTTCTGCCCCCCAAAGTTCTCTTACACCACCCCATTGCTACGCTCCCTTCACTGGCTTCTTCATCCTCTTACCTCCAAACACATGCGCTATTGCATTGCATCACACATCCTCAGATCCACAAACACTGTGTCAATTCAATTCAAGTCAATTCAATTCAATTCAATTTTATTTGCATAGGACTTTTAACAATAAATATCTCAAGGCAGTTTTACAGAAAAATAACGACTTTTAAATAAAAAATAAAGATTTTTAAAATTTACATTTATCCACAATGAGCAACGTTGGCAAGGAATCATCTTCCTAGATGATATTAGGATGAAACCTTGAGAAGTACCAGACTCAAGGGGGGGAACCCATCTTCAAGTCATTGACAGTGGATAATATGATTATACTGTAGATCAGGGGTCACCAACATGGTGCCCGCGAGCACCAGGTCGCCCACAAGGACCACATGAGTAGCCCACGGGTTTTAAAAAACCCCACCATAGCACCACTTACCAGTGAGCTGCATTTATATTTCTCCTTGCTATTCTTTATATACGGTACTTTAAATAAAGTGTTGCATATTGCATATATCTGTTTCTTACCTGTTCAATCATTGCTGATAATTATTATGAGAAATCATTAACACAATCAGTGTTCACATATATGAATAACATTAATTATAAATAACATAATTAAAGGTAAATTGAGTAAATTTGTTATTTCAGAAGTGAATACCAAACTGATAGCTCTTCGCATTCATTGGTGCCCAAGAAGTAGCTCTCAGTTTCACAAAGGTTGGCGACCCTTGCTTTACAAAAAAACAGTAGAATTATGATCAGGAGCGTTTGAGCGACCCATGAATCAGTGAAGTTTTAGGTGATTACAGGTTTAATACTAAATTCTTCTTGCCAAAACTATCCACGCACATCCTTCCTCTGCATCTCCAATCAATGACACTGGCTCCAACAAGAAATTAAAGCAGTGAGCCAGTAGGTGGCACAAGCATGCAGGCTTTCTGAAACATAAAGCAGCCAGCCACTTTCCTGTCAGCAAACAAGTGGGCAAATGAAAGTGGGGGATGACCACATCTAGCATTATTTTTAATCAAAGTAGATTGTTCCCTCCATTCCTACATAAAAGGTAGATATGGTTCAAGACTTTTCTCTGTTCTGGCACCAGTGTGGTAGAATGAACTTTTCATCAATGTCAAAGTTTAGCTCCAACCCTAATTAAACACGCTTAAACTAGTTAGGTAATGTCTTCAAGATGACTAGAAAGCTAAAGGCAGGTGTGTTTGATTAAGGTTGGAGCTAAACTCAGCAGGACAGTGACCCTCGAGGACTGGACTAGCCCACCCCAGAGTTAGGTTATGACCATGCCATTGCCAGCACTGTCCATCTGGCCTTTACCCAGCTGAACAAAACTAGCCTATGTACAAATGATGTGCATTACTTTAGTATTGTACCAAATGATTCCTTAGCACTTGAATAAATAGCTAAGCCTGTCGGGCGGAAACACCCTTTCAATCTCTCTTTCCAATTAGATTCTGGACTGGGCAATGTTAGTCATTCCAGATCAGGAACAGTATCTCCAGCACCACCACACTAAGTACTGGGACCCCTAAACTGCTGTTCAACCTTCTAAGCTCCTTCCTGTTTTTCCCGGAAGTCTCCCGTATTTCACACCTATCTCCCGCCGTTCCCTCCCGTTTTGTTATTTCTCCCAGGAAACTCCTGTAATTTATATGGTCCTCCCTCATTATTTGAATAATCACATCAGTATATTCTCCTGCGGTTGTCCAGTTGCTAGAACTTGTATGAAACGTATGTTTCTCACACAATAGACACATCATACAATTTTAAACCCATTTCTGACCTCAACCTGGCAACCTGCTACAGAGTTGTAGGTGTCCTAGCTTTGGCATAGTTGATATCTGTGCAGGCAGATGTGGGAAGTTGAATTAAACGTCACTATTAAAAATGGCATTAGAACGCTCAGCTATATATACAGTATATAGCTGGACGGAGGAATTTAATTTCTTTTCTTTATTTTAATTAACCGTTTCCGTGTATAAATGTCGCTGATATTGCGGTAGATGCCGGGTTTTAGCTGAGCATTTTGTCTACAACGCAAGATAAACGTTAACAACAAATCAGGAAGTGAAGTAAAGCAACTTTAAATGAGCTGCTCTGCGCTAGTGAACAATAAAATAATTAGTTATGATTAATTATATACTTCTGCTTTTGTATGTTTTGGTCTAATATCATAAATGTGGTCTCTTTATAATGGAGCTAAAACGCAAGGCACCCGTGGGCGTGAACATAGCTTAGTTGCTTTTTTCCAACTTCCCTCGCAAAACGGGAAACACCCGGCAGCATAGCTATGGAAGGCTATACGGGTCAAAAATGCGCAAAATGTCACGCAAAATAAGAACAGTAGTTAATATTGTTAACTGACAGTTGACACATATGCAATTTACAGGTGAGCAGTGCAGTCATGCAAATGGAATGTCAGGAATGTCCTGAAATACAAAGTTATGTAATAGCGCCACATACTGGTGTTAAAAGGAATAAATTCTTTTATTTGAATTTGGCTTTTTCTCATAATTATCTTTTGATGCTCTGTGCCACATGTGCACAATGTAATAATTAGTTATGATTAATTACAGCCCTCTTGTACAGGTGGTCTCTTTAGAGTTCTTGAATATTTATAATATATTTGTTTCTATGAGTGTTTTATCAAAACCCTTTACTACGAAGACTACAAATTGAGCTTGACCCTGATAATTACTGCTTGCAGCTATATTTATTTTTATCTTTATGAAAAAAAAGAACTCATTTTATGTAAATTATTATTTAACGTTTTGAGTCGCATTTATGCTGGCGAGGAGAAGGTTACTAGAGGACCAAATATATAAAGTTTAAACTTTAAATAAAGTTTGGCTATAAGGCGGAACTCTTTATTGTGCAATTTCTTTTCTTGTCTAAACATTAGTTAGGTTTCAAATATAACTTTTTTTTTATTAGCAAGGCTTGAGCAACATGTGGTCATTAAATATTGCTGTATTCATATAACAATTTCCACTCCAATTAAAGTGCTGCCTCAGAATAATGCTGTTATAAGAATAAATAGTGTTTAACAAAAAAAAGTTTTAGTACATCTAGGCATAGTAATCATTTTTATAATGTCCCTGATGTTGTGTTCAGATATTTTGTACAATTCCCATTATTTGTGAAATTAATATGTCAGCAAGATGACCAATTTCAGTGCGATGTCTGCATTATGCACAAATTTACCGAAGGAAATGGCTTGAGGGTAGATTTCTTTTGCACTGAGACAATTTGTTTTTTTGCAAGTCAGCTAGCATCAATTTAACCATGGTCACATTGGATTCTTCGACTCGGTAAGCTTCATGTTATATCAAAACATTCAGATACTATACAACAAAGCAATCTAAACTAAACCTCCTCTTTAAGTACATGTTTAATTTAGTTTTTTAGTATTTGACCAGTGATGCAGAATTGTCATCGGGGCAGTGCTTCTCATCAGCTTTAAATTTACCTGTGATTTCCCAGTCACAAGGCAAAAATCATGTGGAGAAGATGCAAAAAATCATCTAATTGTTTCCACATTTCTTATTATAATATCTCGACCAGTTTTACTTAGCGCTCTGCAACTTTCCTAAGACAACAGCCATGTGCACTACGTCATTACGTAAGTTTATAGCCTCATTAGTAAGCGTATTAAATGTTTACATGTCCTCTCGATCGGATTAGAAAAGGTTTAAGCCACCCCTTACAGTCCGATCAATATTTAAGTCGGCTTGGGCCAATTGAATCTGATTAACGTGTTTACATGTGACTTTTTTAATCTGAATGTGCTTATAGTAGTATTACAATCGGATTATAAGGCTCATGTAAACGCACCTACTGACTGCACTCCAGATCGCCTCAACATTACCACATGATTACACGTCATTGTAAGACTAAATATGTTTTATACAGTATATACTATTA
The DNA here is from genome assembly GCA_028566295.1 of Liobagrus marginatus. Taxonomy (NCBI): domain Eukaryota; kingdom Metazoa; phylum Chordata; class Actinopteri; order Siluriformes; family Amblycipitidae; genus Liobagrus; species Liobagrus marginatus. Next base: position 4,067,350 of record JAOUQX010000027.1, read on the forward strand.
TACTACATAATTGGCTACTTGCACAGGAAAGTATGTGTAAATATTGCCAAAGCAAGAAGTGCAATGCTAATAGACCTCAAACTGTAAAGTGGTTAGGTAAGGTTAGGCATGTGCAGTCTCATGCAACGTGGTTTCTACTACACATTTGACCAATTTCAAGCAGAAGCCATATGAGCGGTCAGTATGATCCAGTTCTTTTACCTATTTACTTACAGAAGGATGCAGGGCTCATGATTAATCACCAAATATGCTTTTCCCACTGTATACACAGCTCCAAGACTTTATGTTCAGGCAGCCAGTGTCTAACCTCTCTGCTGACCAGGGGTGGACACGACCGATATTGTGTCTTGGTACTGACATTTTTGAGTAACTGCTGATGTTCATGCTACAATGCAGAGCAAATAAAATAGTAAAAATCTCTCCAAAAGTTTGCTACTCCACATCTGGAGGATATGTCATGTCAGTGCCACTTCTGAGCCACAATATGTGAGCTTGTCGATCTTGTACGATCTGCCATCCAGAGAGGAGAGTATACATACCGAGAGTGGCGATAGCTAATGTTCATATAAGGTTAGCTAAATTTCAGTAAAATGGCCATGGTTTGGGCTTAAACCACTAAGGTTTTACTCTATTTTAACACCTTTTTCCCCTTCCTTGTGTTTCCTGTGTCCAGGTGTGCCCCTGGGCATGAAGCTCACCTTTGTGCATTTCTTGGTTGCAGAGGCAAAAGAACCTGATCCTCAACTCCTCAAAAGAAAGGGTCTCTAGCCAATCTTTGCAAAAGACTTCCAGCTTCCAATACTGCCACAACAAGGACACTATTTTGTGTTTGTATTCAGCTCTCTGTTACATAATCCTGGTACTGACTAATACTGTTTTTCTCAATGCTTCTCACACACTACTAATACTGTGGCACACATTTACAGCATTTGGCAGACACTCTTATCCAGAGTGACTTGCATACATACTAGCAGTTGAGGGTTAAGGGTCTTGCTCCCGGAGTGGTAGCTTGGCGGTGCTGGGAATCAAACCCCGTTCTTCGGATCAGCAGTAAGGCAACACATTAACCTCTGAGCTACCACTTCCCCCACACATGGCTCTCTGTGAATGTCTGACTCTTACTGCTTACCGAAGTTTAAGTTTAGTTAGTCTAAGGGTGTGGCTAGTGCATAAAATGGGCCCGATTATATGTTCTGTAATGGTCACTGAGTCTAGTACACACCGACAATAATACTGTCACCGTCAAAAAATATTATTTATCACTAGGTATGACAACCTTTCTGTGTTTGGTCTGAGTTTAGGGCAAACCCCCGTGCTTGTGCGGGTTTTCCCTGGGTACTCCAGTTTCCTCCCGCCTCCAAACACATGTGATTGTTCATAGGTGAAGTGGCTACTCTAAGTGTGGATACTCTATAAATGTGTGTGTGTGTGTGTGTGTGTGTGAATGGTTGTCTGTCAGACAAGTGTTAGCGCTGTGATTAACTGCTGATTGTACAGGGTGTACACTGCCTCACACCCTAAGTTATCTGGGACAGACTCCAGCGCCCCCGCGATGCTGAACAGGATAAAAGCTAGATAATGGATGAATGAATAAATTAATGAAAGGTATGACACCTCTCTATAAGCATATACTAAGTAACATGCCTGCAAATTTGAAGTTCATGAAAGTTGTTCTCAGTAAAATGATTTATATTAAAAATGTTGATTTTTTAGATTCTATACATAATTAAATATTATCTAATCATTAATTAGAATTATAAAGCAGGTTCTGGTTCTAACAATGAATAAATAAATGAATTAACCTTAATAAGTTAATGGCATATTATATTATCGTGCTGCTTAAAGGAAACGTAGGGGTTATAAAGCATGCACACAAAGTAAAAGTGATTAGGGTTTATTTTTATTTATACATAATATTTATTTATACTTTTATTTTTTGGTTATTATGGTATATATGGTATAGATTTAGGGGCGTTAAAATCTATGCCGAGGTTTATGGCGGCCCAGTCACTTTCTAAAACGCGTTTATTTATGCTCTGTTCAACTAGTGTGTTATTGTCTAATTACTTTGTCTGTGTGGAGCTTTAGCTGTTCTCTTTGTCCGTGTAAGTTTCTCTTTATATCTCACTTTTACCCCATCTTCCAAGAATGCCAATAAGTGTACTGAATACACAAAACTGCACAGAGGTGTAACTAAGTGTATGTGCATGTTTGCTCTTCTTTGCTTTTTGCACACACACTTGCACAGGAATCTCTCTTGGACTTTCTTTTGCACACACAGATGCACAAATTGCACAGAATGTATATGTACACTGTATATATCACATATACATATTGCATATAGATGTACATTTGTAATTACTGTATATATTATTTATATGCAACTTAACCCTCTGCTGTACACTTTCTCTATCCCTCTCCCTCACTCCTTTTACAGCAAACTTTTGGTCAGTCGTCAAAGCATTTCACTGTATGTTGTACTATGTATGATGTATATGTGACAAATAAACTTTGAACTTTGGGCCATGTGACTGATTGATTGGCCTCCCATGTAGTTTGTACTGAATTCAGTGGATCCACTAAATAACATGAATTAACATTCATCATTCTCTTTTGATACTCGGACCATAGCATGCAGTATACATAACATGTAGCCATAGCATACTTCGTACATGAAGTACAGTACAGGACAGAGTTGACACATGCTCTGAAGCATTATGAACATATTATCTCTTTTATTTACATTCCTTTTTCAAATGTTAACATTTTCTGGTATCTCATCAGGTTGGCATTTTAAATCTTTTCTCATCAAAATAAACTTGACACAAGTAAAACAGATGTAGACAAAAGTTTTATTTACACCATACAACATTTTTCATTTTTAAATATTTTATACAGGGCTGCAGAATGAGAGAGTTTGCCGAGTGCCTTCGAGCAGATTCTGCAGTATTAAAGTTGTGAAATATATTATTCATATAAAAGTGAGTATTACCTTTATTGCATTTAAAGCAATGAAGAATGTAGCTTGAGAAACATTCATTTTTAAATGACAGGAAAAATCCTCTTTGACGCGCCAAATATTTCTCGTGTCATAAAGTAAAAAGTGTAGTAATGGCCAAACTGACTTGTTATAAACCTTTTAAAAACCTGCATAAGTATGTACATTGTGCTCCTGGACTCAGTCACCACTGAACTAAAAAAAAAAAAAAAAAACTGAGCCCAATGAAGCTTTTGACGTAGCATAGTGTCACGTTGTGTTTTCTATTTTTGAGGTCTCATCTAGAAAGAAATACCTTTGTAGATCCAATTCTCCTCAACGGATATGTTCAAAACACATTATGGTTATATTACACACTTGCTGCTTCCTCACTAAGTACACTAGTGAGAATAGGAAAATGTTGTTTTTGTCTTTTAAATCACTTATATATCCTTTAGTCCTTTAAAAAAAAAATCTTATTGGCACATTATGTCCCTGCTATATTTCTAGGACCCAGATATGTCTTGCCAAGGCTGCCTGAAGTGGTTTCCACTTTTTTCCAGTGCAAAATATGTCCTGCTTGTTTCATTCTTCTCTTCCACTGATCCAATGATTACACCTCTGTTTGGAAGTCTCCTTCTTGGACATCCAATGGAAGGTTTACACATTTTTCCCATTCAGCAGGCGTCATCTCCAGAGAGTCCTTGGTGCCTGACTCCAGTACATTCATTGTGGCGTAGTTCTGGTACTCACAGGTTGGGTTGTAGCTTTCCCAAGGGTTTTTACAGGGCATTGCCTTGTCCTGTGCATGAAAACCGCAAGAGACAATAGCATTTCAAAAATACCACATTTGCTATGGCTATGCATTTGGATTGCTTTATAGAGTAGAGTGTTCATTGTGTGTTTAGTAGAGGTGAATATTATGTTTATTTATCATGTCTATGTTATATGATGTTTATTTATCATGTCCATGTTATATGATGTTTATTTATCATATCCATGTTATATGATGTTTATTTATCATGTCCATGTTATATGATGTTTATTTATCATGTCTAGGTTATATACTGTTTATTTATAATGTCTATGTTATATGATGTTTATTTATCATGTCTATGTTAAATGTTGAAATCTAACTGAACATAATATAATAGAATATACAAGTCCTTCTTGTTACTAGAAATACTAAGAATACTTAACCATCCGTTTTGCATCTCTGTTGTTTGAAAATATGTGAATAGTTTTAAACTAAACACTACACCATGACAGACAAACTGTGCTGGGAGGATAACTGGAATATGAGAAACTAGACACGTGCATAGGTGTATGTGTGTGTTTGTATGTGTATTTAACATGTACTTTGTATACACCTAAAGCGTCAAGCCATAGTTACTGAAAATATTACTTGTCATATCTTTTCTTACAACATATATATGATTGAATTGCAGATTCACTGCATCAGACAAGTAGATTGTCTACGAAAAGGCAAAAACTATGACAATAACAATAGACCCCTTAAATGTCCGAAGGTAATCAAATCAAGTGCTTTTCTCTCATGCATCCACCAAGCAATGAACAACTAGTGGAAAAAGAAATAAAATGTTTAGAGGTATATGTCTGCAGTAGTATTGCAGTGATGAATGAATGCAGTGACTTTGGCATCTGGCAATTCTTTTAGTCACTTACTTCCTGATGCTGGAACATGTGAGGGTGAAAGTGGAAGTCTAAATATGGTGCTTGTGGCAAGGCCCGCCTTTCCCCTCCAATCAATCTTACTCACCATGCTGCCCATATTTGGTATGTCTCGAAATCGGTCCAGGGTTTGAAATTTCTGATTCAGTTCCTGGAACAGCTCCATGTGTCTTTTCCTGGTGTGCATGACTTTCTGCAATGGC
>JAOUQX010000027.1:4072236-4084526 GCA_028566295.1 Liobagrus marginatus
AATCAAGCTGATAACCATAGTGTTGTAACAGGAAACACACTGCCTCTTGCCACATTAAATCAAGGCATTTTCACTGAAAGACTTTTTGCTTTTACTTTAGCTTTTCAATGCTTTAAAGAACGGAAACCCCCTAAAATTTCTTTTGCTAAGTGTTATAACAAAGTTAGAATACATGGCAGCCTAGATTTCACAAACCGAAAATGTTTGAGAAGCATTTCACTTCTTCTGTTTTTTTTTAATTTGTTCATTTTTTTTTTAATTTAGGTACAGGGCAGAAACAGGATGTTCTCTGTAAACTTAAAAAAGAAAAAAAGATTTGATTTTCAGCTTGAGATTTGTGAATGTAAAGGGGTACAATGAGAATGGGGATTGCTACTCTGTGTGGCAGCTGACAGCATTACTTTCACACTCAGTAACGGTAAAGCTCAATAAATCGTGTAGTTGTCAGGACCTTGCTGCACCAATAAGCTTAAGTGCTACACAAAGTAGTTGTAAATTAAAGAGTAAAACACAAAAGCAACAAATAGCGCTTTCGTTGATGCAAGAAAAGCCTGAGACATGCACTTCACCAATGAAAAGTCTTGACATACCTCAAAGTCGAGGTCCTGGTACCTTGACTTTCTCCTCTGTATAAGCAAAGGAGGCGTTTGTTAGAGTGAAAAACAAACACAGCAACTCCTACAAAAGCGTTATGATCAAATCTGGTCACTATCTGTTTTTATCACAAAATAAAATCCATTATTATGTGTTATTGCCTGTAAATATTGTTATTTTTAATTATGTACAATGTATTAAGTTAATCCAAGTTTAATTCATTCCAGAACAGCATGCGTTAGGTACAGTTTCTTCTTTCTTCACTTCTGATTTGGTCTTGGGTTCTTTTAAAATCTGAATGACTATAAATCACACTGACTATAATACTAGATTACACAGGTAGATATAAATAAATTAGAATGTCGTGGAAAAGTTCATTTATTTCAGTAATTCAACTGAAATTGTGGAAATTGAGTATTAAATAAATCCAATGCACACAGACTGAACTACTTTAAGTCTTTGGTTCGTTTAATTGTGTTGATTTTGGACACATTTAACAAAAACCCACCAATTCACTCTCAACTAGTTATAATACTTCATAAGACCAATAAATAACATTATTAATGAATTGTTGTCCTTCTGGAAAGTATGCACATTTACTCTATATCTACTCTTATACTTGGTAAGGGCTCCTTTTGCTTTAATTCCTCACTCAATGCGGTGCGGCATGGAGATGATCAGTCTGTGGCACTGCTGAGGTGGTATGGAAGCCCAAGTTTCTTTTACAGTGTCCTTCAGCTTATCTGCTTTTTTTGGTCTCTTGTTTCTCATTTTCCTCTTGACAAAACCGCGTAGATTCTCTATGGGGTTCAGGTCTGGTGCATTTGCTGGCTGGTCAAGCACACCTAAACCATGGTCATTTAACTAACTTAATTACTATACAGTAAATGAACATAAGTTCCAGAGGGCCAACAATTCACTAATAATGTTTTTTATTGGTCTTATGAAGTATTATAATTAGCTGAAAGTGAATCGGTGTGTTTTTGTTAAATGTGGTTAAAATCATCACAATTAAAAGAGCCAAAGACTTAAAGTACTTCAGTCTGTGTGCACTGAATTTATTTAATACATGGGTTCCACAATTTCAGTTGAATTACTGAAATAGATGAACTTTTCCACGACATTCTAATTTATTGAGATGCACCTGTAATGAAGTCATTAGTAGGAATTGATAGCAGTTTTTAATGATCGAGTATAAGTATGAATATTTTTTTGTGGTAGTGAAGAATACATGTACTAGGTTTTTTTTGGTTATGTGGCAATTTTTCAAGCACTACACATTGAGACTAATGAAGATAGAGCAGCAATAACCTCCAAAGGGCATAATAAAAAAGAAAAAAAAAACTGAAATATTTCCACACTGCTGAGGCTGACAATGTGTCAATCATGTACGTCAGTGTCAGTTCTGTCTGCCAAATCCTGTAAATTACATCATGTTTGGTGTCAGTCTTTTATATCGCGGTATTTTATGAGTATGATTACAAGTTCATGAGGGCGGTATCTGGCCCAATGCCAATACTGGTCCCTAGTCATTATTAATATTCCATAAGATATAGATATAATACAATGAATATAAGTCAATAATGTAATTGAGACTGTAACTTCTGTAGATTTCCTTTAGTCAGTTATATTTTTAAAAATAAAACTTTCTAATAACTTTTGTCATTTGAGGCATTTATGCTTTACAGTTATGCCATATGTGCTATAACTATTTCAACTCAAACTATAGAAAACGGTTCTCAAATATTTTGTACCCAGAGACGTGTTACTCTACCTCAGTACATGTGATCATAACTCAAATATTAAATAATATTAGGATCAGTATTTAAATGCATAACATAATATTGCCTATTTATTAATCTTTTCATTCCTGAACGGTCAACTCATAGCATACAATAGGATCAGAGATTACTTTTTTATAAGGATACATATTCTGGTTCATTTTTTTTTAAACACACGATTTAAGAAATTCTAAATTTGAAAAACATATATCTAATATTAAAACCAGTTTTGTTGCCACAATAATTATTTTTTACCCAAAGATTTCTCATGATTAAAAATGGTTTGTTATAGCGTCACCTCAAAAAAAGTGTGTTCTGTTTAAATGCCTAGTAGAACGCTAAGAACTCACCTCTAAAGAGCTCATGGAGGTAGTTGAGCCAGTCTCACTTCGTGCCATTCCCACTGTCTCTTCCATTTCAGCTAGGAAGTTCTTCACAGCGGTTCGAGGCTCAAATGACAGGGTCTGCATGTGTTCCAAGGCTCCAGAAAACTGCTGCTCCATGCCTGCACCCATATGCTCCATGCCTGATGGGCCAATGTTAAACTCAGTGCCCATCTTGTAGTGCATCAGCCTGTCATTTTGCAGAGTGTCCATGGCAATGTTTCTCTTGCTATCATCTTTCAGCAGAGTGGGCACACTACTCGAGCCAGTGGACAGCGATGCTGCTGAGGCCCGAGGCATCACAATATAGTCCGTCTCCATGGGACCTTGTTGCACATGGCTACTTAGCTCTTGTTCACTCTGCCGCATGCCGTCATCTGTGCACAAGTAAACAGTGCGGTGCATGTCACTTGCACTTTCACCCAGACATGGTTCACTCATGGGCATGTGCAGGCCAGACGGCTGTTGAATGATCACTTTCGACATAATGTTACCCGGCAATGTGGAGTAGTTGAGGCCCTCTGGGCCTTTTTCTTCCTCTTCATCATTTAGGGAAATGCGTGACAATGTTCCGGTGATGGTGGCAGCCCGGCAAGATCCCATATCTTTATGGAGAGCTGTGGTTGGACATATGTCATATTTATATCAAAATGGATTTCGATAAATACTAGGCTTTTGCCCTTCTGTGCAGTTACATTTGTATTTACAGTGGAAGTAAAATATTAAAAATGAAATTGCTAAAAAAAAAAAAAAAATTTTTTACCTTTAATTAGCACTTATTTACCAAAATTAATAGTGTAGTAAATTCATTCTTAATTTGCTATTTTAAATAGTCTTCCATTACAGTCTTTAATTATTGTACTCATTGTTTTTTTTAAATGAAAGCTTCCGTTTTATTTTGACCACTGAATACAACATTACAACCATCACTGTTATGCAACCCCACAAATAACAACCATCCATTACTTACCTGATCGGCAGGCTATGTCCACGTCTTTTTCGAAATCAGTCTGTCACAAAGAAGTCACAAAGACACAAAGACGCAAAGAAATAATTAATTATGTAAGTGATTTAAATTTTTCAGTCGTTTCGTCATATTCAGAACGATATGAATTACATTTTTGAATTACTTATACACGAATACATAAAATAGGACTGAATTATATATTTTTTGGATCCTTTGATTCATGGGTAAAATATGTTCCTATGTAAAAGTAGTCACAGTAAGTAACCATAAAGAACAGAAGGAAAACTGTACTATGCATATCCCAGGGAGAAAACCGGTTATCAAATAAAAGAAACATTAGCGATTGGGGGAAAGTGGCTGTTACAAGACCACAACATCATTATATAATATGTACTTTTAAATAGTGAAATTTAGTATATCACAAAGAACACACAGAGACAGTTCTGCATAAAGAAGGCAACCCGGATCATTAAGCACCTAGTTTCAGACATCATGCTCATGAATGGTTGGCTGAACGTCATCTGCTGCGTGCTGAATAAGACATGCAAAATTTTGAATGTTTTCAGGATTTTATCATATAAAACTGTGAATCACATGTCAGGCAGACAACCTCTTAGCCAATAAACTTTTCTATGGAGTTTTGCTGTCAGTCTGAAGCAGAGATGGGAAGTAACAAATACTTCATTGCTGTACTTAAGTAGATTTTTCAGGTACAAGTATTTTACTTCACTGTTTATGTTTCTGACGATCTACATTAACTCGTTACATTTCTACACACATATCTGTACTTTCTACATTTTTAAACCACGCTTCTTACTTTAGCTTTAATCTGTTTGGTCACGTGATCGATATTAGTTCTTGACATTGCGCAATGTGCGCATGCGACTTTTCAAACAATCAATTGTAAGACGTTGCGCGGCTTTTTATATATGACGGCTAGAATATTTTACACTTAGCAGTGAAAGGGTTAAAGTATTAATATGATGTGAGGTCCAGTTACCATCATGACACTTAAATAAGTCGTAGTAACGGCTACTTTTTACTAAAGTACATATCAGAGCCTGTAATTCTTTACTTTAACCTGATTAATAAAGTGGAGTCAGTACTTCAACTTTTACCAGAGTCGTTTAAAACATGAGGATCTGTACTTCTACTGTGTAACAATGGGATTGCTAATGACCTTTTTTTTTTCTTTCCTTTTTTTAAGTTTTAATATCCTTAACAGTACTACAAATTAACATGTACAGAATGAATGCATATTATATTCGTGACATACAGTATATTCATCTAGAGCATCATTTCATGTCAGCTACAAAGAGCATGGGAGAAATTACACGCCGTACCCGACTGTGTCATTTTCTAGTCAGTGAACTACGAGAGTAGTTAGGAAAAGGACTTGCAGCAGGAAGAGTACTCGGAAGAGTAGAAAGATGAAAGTTTAGACGGGACACACAGACGTACAAGCGATACAGCGCTTTTCCTTTGAGCAATCCAGTTTTTCCCAAACTGTACTTGTAAACCTGTATTTACTATACACTGTTTTTTTAAGGTCCGTGCTGAAACATGAGTCATTATCATTCCCATTGCTACACTGCAGTAAAGGATGTGAATACTTTTGCCATCTCTGGTATGAATCTAAGGCTACATGGCACCTTTTGATTTATCTTTTTTTTTTTTTTTCTTTTTTTTTATTCTTTTTATTCTAAATTTAGTATTTTCTGTAATGCTGCTTTGAGACAATGTCTATTGTTAAAAGCACCATGGAAATAAAATTGAATTAAATTAAATTAACCCACACATTAATTCCCACCCTCAAAAAAACAACTAAACTTTACATTTTTTTAACTGTTGTCAATAAAATGGCATTACCCAATTTATGCATTGGGATATTAGACTCATTGATCATTTCCCTTTTCAAGCATTCAAAATAAAATAAATAGCAATGTAAAATCTGTAAGTGATTGAGATCACTTACAATTTTTACTGATGATCTGTAAAGTGTATAAGGTTAAAATATAAATTACTAATGTGAAATCTATTATTAAAAATGTATTCATGTAATTTTGAGAATATGCAATACTGTGATCTTATATTACTGTAATCTGTGCCATAATTGTGGAAATAATGTTTTTCGATAGTCACCATAATTTGTGCATGGCCATTAGGGAAAGTGCCAGTTGCATCAGCGCTGATAGGGTCTTTACAGTTCCTCAGTCTACATCTAAAAGCATCTTGTACCTAAAAGTTAAAAAATGATTTGATCAGTGATATGAAACTTATTTTGACAAGAGCCTCCACGCTAGACGCTGACCGTGTTAAAGTAATCTCAATGTAACTTTAGCTCTGCAAGATTACAAGAAATGCATACATAAATATGAAAGGATAGTTTAAAAAAAAGGTGGATTCAGCAGTCTGTCAGTGGCTAAGAATGATATAAGCTATGTATTAAAAAATTACAGCAACTGGGAAAAAGGGCACAATATCTAAATTGTGAAAGGCTGGAAGTACTGAATCTTGCCTACCTCTCTGCGTAGGATACAATGCACCATGACTATGACAAAGCCTTGGAGTGAGTCAAAGACAGCGAAGAGGATTTGGAAGAGGATGGAGCGTTTGTCCGTCATGGCAAGCACAGCTGACATCCAGGTAAGTGCTAGAAGAGGCAAAACTACGCAGGAACTCCAAAGAGAGGCCCTGAAAAAGAAAGCCAATTAAAATATATGAGGAAACAGTGAGAAAAAGATGAATCCGAATCTGGGAACTAAGAAAACACAACCATTTCTACTTCATAACTAGTATTTTAACAGAGCACTATGCAACCTCTGAAGAAACCCATGATAAAGACAAATACAGATGCATTGGATAAATGTTTTTGGACACCTGACCTACACACATAATATGTGAACCCTAAACAGTTTCGACATAGTCGAAAGCTTACGTCTGCGTTCACCAACAGCAATAGATTTTTTTTTATATATTTGTTTGTTCATTTGTTTATTCATCCCCTCACCAACCAGAAAATTGTATAGGATGTCTTTGAATGTTGTAGCATTATAATTTTCCTTCACTGAACTTAAGACACCCTGCTGTTTCAGCATGCCAATGAATAAAGCAAGGTCCATGAAGACAATTTGCCAAGGTAGGAGTTAAAGAACTCAAGTATCCTATGCAGAGTCCTCACCTCAATATGAATGAACAACTAAATCGCTGACTGCACCCCAGACCCCTTCCCCCATGTCAGTGGCTGACCTCACTATGGCTATGTCCACGAACATTTTTTCAAAGTATAAATTCTGTTACAGTATTACACCCTTAATGCAATATAATTGTAGAGATTTTGCAAAGCTTTTGCGTGAGGCACTTACATGGCATTGCTGGCTGTAGTTGCTGATAAAGCGGTTGTGGAGACAACACCACACTTTGCACATTTTAATGTTAACCCTGTATGTGGCTCACTCATCTGCCTGTAAGGACATCCAAGTACAACAATAAAATAAGCAAACTTTTTTTGCATGCTCTCTCACTGTGTTAAAAGGTAAACAGGCAGAATACAAATATGCCCATCATTTGCCTGGTAGTGAGATGGAAGGCATTTTTTCTTATTTTTACAGTATGTCATTTAAATCTTATTAAACGGCTATTAATTGAAAATGTGCATGATTGTGATGTGAAATTCTAATTTTGTCTATATGTTTTGCCTTTATGTGACAGATGAATAAAGGAGCCCAATTACTTTATGTCTAATGATGCCCTTGCAAGAAGGGATTCAAGTATACATCAGTTAATAGTGTTTACGATTAGTGTTAAGAGCTCAGAAGAACTGGCTTTACATTACCCTGCTCTGTGTTTTAGCTTCTTGTCCAATATGCCATCTCTGGAAACCAGTTTATTGAACACCAGAATGCCAATTACCATATTAACCTGCAAACACACAACACAATAGAATAAAATCTGTCTTCCAGGCCTTTATACTTTATACAGCTTATACTCTGTTTCTATTAACATATTATCCTGTATGCTGTTATTGTTACAATAACTTTTTCAAAATGACTATTTCACAACCCTTTTAAGTTTTTAAGTACAAGAGAAACCTGAACAGGTTTAATTTGACAGCTAGTTGAACAGTAACATTGCTGAGACCTTGCTATAATAATCATAGCACTGCATTAACGTTCATACAAAACATTAAAACCTGTGGCCTTTATACTATATTATGTTACATTTTACTGTATTAATAAATAATTTGATTTATCTAAGAATGCATCTAAGAAAGCGTTCAGCACCTAATATGTAAGGGTTCAAGCTAGGCAATGCTGGGGAGACAGTAAAAGGATTTGTTTCTGAGTAAATAAATGACCGGTTCAAATTTCTTGTAAATATTAAGTCTAGCGTTCAAATGTTTCCACTTGGTGGACCCTGGCACCTTTTATCTATATAAAGCATAAAATATGAAAATTAACTTACAAGCACTACTGCAGCAGCAGGTCCAACAAATGCATATAACAGTCCTCCCTCCAGAGACAGCCAACAACTGCACAAAGGGTTTCAATCATCAGCATGTTCATCACAGTTTAAATCAGAGCGTTGTGTGTGTGTGTGTGTGTGTGTGTGTGTGTGTGTGTGTGTGTGTGTGTGTGTGTGTGTGTGTGTGTGTGTGTGTATGCATGTATGTATTTATGTTCATCTTACTATTGTGGTGTCCCATAGCCTTTTGCTTTAGTGAATCCTATTGAGATAGCAACCACCAGAGCAGGCAAACCTTTAAAATTAGAGAAACACGTTGGTATGAACCAAGAACAAATGGAAACATTTTTTTATATTTACATAAAAATTTCTGCCATTTGGGAGACACCCAGAGCAATTTACATTTGTTGGCAGTTGATGGCATAGCAGTAGTAGCTTGGTGGTGCCAGGAATTGAACTCATGATCTTCTGATCAGCAGTCCAATACCTTACGCACTGAGCTAGCACTCACCAAGCAACATAATAATGAAGCAAAAATATCAATAAACCAGAATTATATCAATAAACCAGCAACATATGAAATTATGTTTATGTCTAAACAAAAATAAAGCCTTAAATATAAAGTATTTCTTAATTCAGATGATACCTCAAAAATGTGCAAGTCTCTTCTAGATATCTAAAGAAAACTGACAATTTATGAAAGTCAGACCTATTATCAATCACTGCTCAAGGCAGAATTCCGAAAGAAATGTCATAATACAGCGTATGGTATCTTTTTTTATTTTCTCCTTTCACATATGCCTTAACAGTAATTGTTAATGAAATTATATGATGGAGTGATACGAAACAAAAGCAAGGGCTTAAATTTTATTTCAGCAAAGACGGCCTAATTATTCACCTATTACACTAAATCAATGTGCAAGAAGTGCTAATTCAAACCATTTAAATTGGTCTTACCTTTTCCATAACCTAGTTATTAAGTGACTCTTAATTAACCCAAATTGTGTAACATGTGTATGTATAGTTGTATATAGAATTGTGATAAAAGTGTCCAGACTGTACATATTAACGAATTAAAAACATCCAGGCTTGTTTCTGTCTTTAAAATGTAAAAACTTGGATGACTCTTCATGGATCGATAGCATTTCGCACTGTACCATACAGAGCCTAATGATACAAGAAAGAAACAAGCTGACAGAGGGATTGCTATAAACTTACCCCAACCCAGACAGAGGAAACGTTTGCGGATGAGTCTGGTCCGCACCTTCCCTGTTACAGCCATGTATGACTGCCAGGCCTCCGTCAGAACCCAGCAAAATGATGCCAGAAAGAAAAAGTGCAGAAAAGCTGTCGTCATTGTACAGATGCCCTGTACATATGTGTGAGAGAGAGATACACTAGTAAGGACATATAAAAATACCATATATTATTATTGTGCTAAATAATGTTGCTACTTTAACTTAAATGCTGCTAAAATTATGGAGTACATTGCCATATGTTGCACAACCGTCGGCGCTATGTTCTATGTTGTATGTGTCCCGTAGCGTATTGTATTGTAGTGTTTGTTCTGCACTGTCTGTACTTGTTGCACTTTGTGTTGTACGTAGCTCTTTGTTGCCCTGTTTTGTGTCATGTGACTCTCTGTTGTTCTGTCTTGTATGACTCTGTGTTATACAGTATGTTGCATCATGGTCCTGGAGAAACGTTGTTTCGTTCCATTGTGTATTGCAACAGCTGTATACATGTTACGACAATAAATATTCTTGAACTTAAACTTGAATGAAAGAACCACATGGATTAAGCACTTCCCTCCCATGACCCTTTTAGTTACAAGTTACACATCACACCTTTCACACTGCTCTCCAGTTAGGACTGAATTAACAAAGTGTATTTGTGTATCACTCATAGCTTATTAACTCTCAACCTCAGCAATCACGATGGGGATGTACATAACTCAAAGGTCTTGAGCTGCTTGCTGATTTGCTATTGAACCACTACACTTGTATGCACAGCAGACCATCTGTACCCATGTAAATCAGGTTCATGCATTTTAGACGTCTTAAATATGAGAGAAGGATACTGCATTTTTACAAATCAAACGTCCAATGGATTTAATGAACCAGTTTAAATCAGTCAAGACTAAATTCCAATTTGCTTTTCAGATGTAAATGCTGTTACATCAAATAAGTGCTACACAACCTCCCTCACATTTGCCTATGATTGCATACGTGACGCGGTGGTTTAGTGGTTATGGAATTAGACTTAGTGTCTCACAAAAGTAAGTACACCCCTCACATTTTTGTAAATATTTTATTACACCTTTTCATGTGACAACACTGCAGAAATGACACTTTGCTACAATGTAAAGTAGTGTGTGTACAGTTTGTATAACAGTGTAAATTTGCTGTTTCCTCAAAATAACTCAACACTCAGCCATTAATGTCTAAGTTGCTGGCAAAAAAAAGTGAGTACACCCCTAAGGGAAATTTCCAAATTGGACCCAAAGTGTAAATATTTTGTGTAGCCACCCTTATTTTACAGCACTGCTTTAACTGTCTTGGACATGGAGTTCACCAGAGCTTCACATGTTGCCACTGGAATCCTCTTCCACTCCTCCATGATGACATCATGGAGCTGGTGGATGTTAGAGACCTTGTTTTCCTCCCCCTTAAGTTTAAGGATGCCCCACAGATGCTCAATATGGTTTAGATCTGGAGACATGCTTGACCAGTCCATCACCTTTACCCTCAGTTTCTTTAATGCGGCAGAGGTTAAATTGGAGGTGTGTTTGGCCCAGTCTCTGAACGGAGGGGATCATTCGCTGCTACTGATCATGTTTCAGTATGTCACAGTACATGTTGGCATTCATGGCTCCTGCAACGAACTGTATCTCCCCAGTGCCGGCAGCACTCATGCAGCCCCAGACCATGACACTTCCACCACCATGCTTGACTGTTGGCAAGACACACTTGTCTTTGTTTTCCTCACCTGGTTGCTGTCACACACGCTTTACACCATCTGAACCCAATAAGTTCATCCTGGTCTCATCAGACCACAGGATATGGTTACAGTAATCCATGTCCTTAGTCTGCATGTCTTCAGCAAACTGTTTGCGGGCTTTCTTGTGCATCATCTTTAGAAGAAGCTTCCTTCTAATGAAAGGCCCATCAGCAAGTCCCTTAACCCTTAATTTCTCAGTTGTACCATCGCAAAAAAAAGAATGACGCTGTATAAACTACTGGCCATCTCAGACAACACCTCCCACCCGCTCCATGATGTCCTGGACGGATATAGGAGCATATTCAGTCACTCATTTAACCACGGTTTCTGCTCAACACAGAAAATCTATCCTACGTGTGCTCACCAGACTTTGCAATTCCACAGTACATTGACATTTTACTATGCAAGAATAGTTTAAACATTTGATATGCTTTCTATGTTCAATATGGGTTTATGAGATGCACTTTGTTTTTATGTAGATTTTACATAGCATCCCAACTTTTTGGGGTTGTAAGACCAAGTCGTTCTGGATAAGGGCGCCTATCTATATCTGCAATGGCAAAAAAAAAAAGAAAAAAAGATGGGAATCTGTTCCTACAGCTATAAAGTAAGCTAACCACATTCAATCCCGGCAATAGCACAGATGTCTAGGGGATGATAAGATACCATAGTTAATGCACCATTAAGGTACACATTAATACCCACAAATATAAACTTTATGCCAGCACTACAGTTGCTGCAGTATAAATCTACCTAATTTTGTCAATAGTAACCATTAAAAAAACCTTAACCATCATCTTTAACATTATTTTATTTGTAAATTACTTTGAGCAACATAATTTGGTAAATGGAAATGTTACATGTTGTGATTAGTTCTAAATGAGACAGCAGTCAAATAGAATAGAATAGATCGTTATCATTGTTTGAAGAAAACCAGGTAGCAGCAGCTCTACAAAGGAATCAGTAATCAGTACCTTCAAAAAATTGGAAATTTGGTAATTCCGAACACCTACAGTGATTATCGTCCAGTAGCTCTGACCTCCACTGTGATGAAGTGCTTCGAAAAGTTAATAAGAGACTTCATCACTAGATCACTACCGA
>JAOUQX010000027.1:4282612-4299495 GCA_028566295.1 Liobagrus marginatus
TATATATCTTGTAAATTGTTATTGCATCTTGTGCATCTTGTCAATTAGGCGCAGCCCGGGTAGGATCCATTTGAGGTGGTTTAATGTACAGACAGTGATTCCAGGGAAGTAACACCAAAAGTAGACAATAGCTATGACGTGGCTAACGCTAGTTACACTGGTTACTAAATAACTATTCACAACGTGGTACAATACAAACAAAACGGTAAACATGAACTAGACTTGGTAGAGTTGACAAACTAACAAACATGGAACACGACTTAGTAAAGTAGGCAAAACCAACAAACAATACTTTGCCCTGAACAGGAAGAGAGCTCCCTCTCCGGAGGCCGGAACCGACGTCACACATCTCGATAAATTAGAATGTCCTGGACATTTGGTTCTTTTAATTTTGATGATTTTGGCCACATTTAACAAAAACCTATCAATTCACTCTCAACAAATTAGAATACGTCATAAGACCAATAAAAAATATTTGTAGTGAATTGTTGGACTTCTGGAAAGTATGTTCATTTACTGTATATGTACTCAGTAGTTATTAGGGGCTCCTTTTGGTTTAATTACTGCATCAGTTCGGCGTGGCATGGAGGCGATCAGTCTGTAGCACTGCTGAGGTGGTATGGAAGCCCAGGTTTCTTTTACAGTGGCCTTCAGCTCATGACAATACCACGTAGATTATCTATGGGGTTCAGGTCTGGTGAGTTTGCTGGCCAGTCAAGCACACCAAAATCATGGTCATTTAACCAACTTTTTTAATCGCAGGGCTAACACTTGGAGACAGACAACCATTCACACACACATTCACTCCTATGGACAATGTAGAGTAGCCAATTCATCTATGCACAATCGCATGTGTTTGGAGGTGGGAGGAAACCGGAGTACTCATGGTAAACCCTTGCAAGCACGATATGCAATATGCAAACTCCAAACAGCAAATCCCTGGTCAGGAATAGAACCCATGACCTTGCCATGAGGCAGGAGTGCTAACCACCATTGCCGCCCTATGGAGCATGGACAAGTTGCCCAAGATTGTGTCTTAGTCTTTTGTTAGACATTACAAGAACATTACAGGTACTTTATGAAGTATTTACATTTAAACTGAACTTTGCTTTTTTATAGACTTAAACAGTGATTCTAAATAAATTGCTGAACACTTACCAAAGCAGAACATCAGAATTAAACTGCATACCTGAATTAAGACCACAATTAAACAACCACTTGGTAAAAATTAGCTAAGATAGTGTTATATTCTGTACGGTGGAGTGAACTTCTGAATGGCTAAGGGGTTGTTGTGTTTTTTTTTTACCTCAGTAAGTGGGACCAGCTGCAGTTGAACAAAGGCTTACTCTTTTTATGCTTGAAAATGGGTCATCTCTGTTTGCTGGTTGAAGTAGTCATGATCGCTATGATCACTTCTACAACAGATGACACATCCATCAAGCTCTTATGAAAAGTAAGAGCTTACTGGCTAATGCACTTATGGTCAAAATTCTGTATCCACTAGTAAGATACCGCTTGAAAGACAGCTAGAAATAATAAGCTACATAAAACATGTTAAAATAGGCAAATATAGTAATAATAGTACTATTATTGATGTGTTGAATGGTTTATACTTTAGCAAAGTGGCTACAACATTAGAAACAATGCAGCCATATCCAATATAAAGTTGCCTCCTAATCAGTTTTGATCATTTTCATTAAAAGATAAATTACCTTCCAGTTGTTGATTTGCAGCAGGGTCCAGTAGTCATTAGCTTTTTATGTGATAAATATTAGGAATAATATTTTGACTGTTTCTTCACTACATTTTTGTTCTGAAATGTTCAACAGATTTTTGATTCAAAATATCTGCTTTTTATCCCAGCTACAGATTGCAGCTGCAGCATTACTTATAAATGATAGCTCACTGGTTGAGGCATTAAGCTACATGGCTAATGATCAAAAGGTCATGTGTTCAGCTTCTGCCATCATCAATCTGCCACTGCTTGGCCCTTAAGCAATATTCCTATACCTCAACTTCACACATTGTTTTATTTGTAAGTCACTTTGGGGAAGAAGCTTCAGTCATGCACTAAATGTAAATTCTGTGTCTAGTAGGGGATAAACAGGTTGTTAAGTTCTTTTGTCATATGCAAAATCATGCAATCGGTATATGTATGCCCTTAATTATGTTTACACCTGACCATCACCATATGCATTTGTGGTCTTTCCTCAAAAGGTTGGTGTCTTTGTCTCATTTGTCTTGTATCGCATTACAAAGTTCTGTCAGTCCCCTATTAATTGAGTAATAGAGAATGTTGTTTTTACTAAACCCTAAAGACAATCAGTTTTAGAGATGCAAATACGAATACGAGACAGTAGATCTGATTTCCATCACCCATTTTCTATTTTTTAAATATAAATTGTAACACGTTTGGACTATACAATTTTAGGGTGAGCCAAACAATAGGTTGGCTATCCATTGATTACAGTAACTGCTTTCATATTTTGTTCTACTCACATCACTAAACTGTTGTATTCTTTCATGATGCTTTACCAGACTTATTCCACAGCTTCTTTCAGTTATTTGTTTAAATGAGTTTATATGGTTAATTGTTGCGCTGCTCTTGAGGCAAATGGCTTAGATGGTATTTCCATCCTCGGCTCATAAACAGAATGCAGAGTTTCAAGGCATCCATTAATGATAATATCGTGACAACAGTGGAAAAGTCCTCTGTGTATTTTGTTTTTGAATTACAATCTGGCCTTTTGATTCTCTTTGCTGATGAGTTATTTTATTTTATTATATCTTGTAATATAGCGTCTATATTTCTGTTCTAAAAACCTGTTTACATTTTTGATCTCTATAAAGGATGAATTCAAACAAAGCGTAATTTGTTCTAAGTTCTTTGAGACATCTAGATGCAAATGAAGGAAAAAGCCAAATTAATTATACTCTGAGGAAAAATCACAGATGTCTTCAGTGTAAATAAATAGCCAATGAATTGCCCTGCTATTAGAATAATTTTAGACAGGACCATATGAAACCCAAACATGCTCCAGCATGATAATCCCAGTGTACACAAAGCAACGTCATTGAAGACATGGTACCCCAAAGTGCGAGTAGAAGAATTTGAATTGCCTGCACAGAACCCTCTCCTTAACCACACTGAATACCTTTGAGCATTTTTGTGAACACGTTGCCAGAACTCCCACATAAGTTTGTCTGACCGAACTGATACCACAAAGTCGGCGCATAAGGCTGTAACTGGCTACTCTTCTATCTGAATCAGTTTGAGGTAGGTGTGTGATAAGGCAATCACTCAGAATGACAGATGTTTTTGCATGTTGCTCATAATGCAAAGCACTAATCTCGCAGTCTGCTGTGGAGTTACCCCCCACTGATCCAAACAGCAGTGACAAACTGTGCATAGACCTTCCCTGGGAATATCCTAAAGAGTTCCTGTGTAGAAACTGTCATGAACCAGGTCACCCAATGAGCTACTGACAGCGAGGGAAAATTATCGACTATCTTGGCTGCTGTGAGCTGCAGGGTCACTGTAAATCGGTGTGTGTGTGAAGGATATTTTCATGTGCAGGGTAATGTGGTGTGAATGCTTAAATGCAAATGAGGGTTGCTGAATCTTTTCCTGGACAAAATTCCGACCAGGTTGAGAGATTAAACGGTTTTACAGTTGAGCAGGTGCCTCATTATTCAGCTTGTTATCCACACCAGTAATATAGCACCTCACGCAGACAACCTAATATCTTTTCTGTTTTTTGGCTTCATGTTAAAGCAATCAAAACAGTGAGAGATTATAAATATGTATTTTCTCCACTATAGCGCAGGTCAAAACATGTTATTAATTTATAGATTTAAAAATCCTCCAAAGCAGCCGGTATCAGATAGCTTCATTGCACAACATCTAAGTCAGAATCTGTATCTTGTTGCACCACTGTGCATGTCCTGCTCAGATATGCACAGGAATATTAAACGAGCCAGGCTGAACCTGTGAGTGTAATCATACCACTGTTGGTTTTCCAGTCACTCAGTAAGTAACACAAAAGGAGAATAGGATCAATCCTATACAATTGTTTGTGTGCACCTAAGGTAAGCCTCCTTCTTTGTGACTTTGCTGGTTATTTTAAATCTGTTCTATTTAATATGTCTTACACTGCACAATCAATCTAGCAGGCTAAATCTCTGGCTAGATGTATGGTAGCAAATTCAATGAGAGCTGACGGGATTATCGAAGTACACATCAGTCTCTTCTATTGATTGCAAAGCAGAACCATGACGTTGCACATTGTGGTGGTTTTGTATTCACCCTGCCTCTCCATGCATTTTTCTTTCTCTGTCCTCCTTTCTATCTATTGCACTCCCTTCGACTCTTCTGTAGTTTCTACACAAGCTACACTGAGCTGAATTAATGATGCAGCAAGAGAACATTTCATTTGGTCCTAATGATCTCTTCCCCGTTTTCTTCTTTTTGGGTCTCGTCGTGTGCAGTGATGCTAAGACCTGGTTCTGCGTGTGTTTGCTGTTCTACTCAGGCAAGCTGTGTAAGTTTAGTGCCTGTGAAAGCAACCCATGGTGCCACCGGCATTCCCAAGAGCCCATTGGAGGCAGTGTGTTTGTGCCAATATCCAATACAAGTTCTGAATGTGCAGTTGTCATGTTTAAATCTAAAGCTAAATAGTTTTTTTAAGCCTCTGCCCCAGAGGGTGGAGGAAATACGTTTTCATGTTGTCCATACAGGATTCTTATAAACATGATTACACTGCAGAAAAAAAAGTACTGGGATAATAGTACAATAACATCTGCGAGCCAAAATCAACATAAATTGCCTTTAAGACTTCATAATTTCCAAAATAAAAATCAGAGATTTTTCATTTAACATTTGTGTATGTTATATACGTGTGTATATGTGTGTTATATTAAGGAGACTTTACGCCAGGGCTGGGCAACTCCGGTCCTTGAGGGCTGTTGTCCTGCAGAGTTTAGCTCCAACCCTAATTAAACCCACTTAAACTAGTTAAGTAATGTCTTCAAGATCACTACCAAACTAAAGGCAGGTGTGTTTGATTAGGGTTGGAGCTAAACTCAGGACAGCAGCCCTCAAGGACCAGAGTTGCCCACCCCTGCCTTACGCTGTTAGGAATGCATAATGTCATGCCGTCGGACTGTGGCCCGATGTCCGCCAGAGGGTGTCACGAGCTATGTGTGTGTTTTACATCACATTACACATTGTCACTGTGTTACACACACACACACACGTTCACACTCAAAAAACACACACCTGTGCAAGATTTATGGTAATCAAAAGTTGAGTATAAATAGCTCACGCTGGCATTTAGTCAGCGTGAGTCGATATCGGTTTCATGGTGTACCAAACTGCTTGATGTGCTTGAAGACAAATAAAATACTTGAAAACTCTGCGGTTGCGTCGTAAGCACATTACTGCCGCAACGCGGCCATCCGCTTGGCACCCTTCCGATCATCACAGCATATTGGTCAAGCTCCATGACTTTTTATAAATTAACTGCAAGCAGACAATACACGAGCAAATCACAAGATATGTACACCTTGTCAAGGACAAATTCAACGTAGAACAATACATTTTCATTTCATAATGAATATAAAATATAGATTCTCAGAAAGATAATGTGTCCCTTTAAAAAAAACACATTCTTGCACATTCTTTTCTATATAACTCAATATACTCAAGAAAACAAAGATACTTAGTGAAACTTTAAAATAATACTAACTGGCCCTCATTTGGCTAAGAAATCACACACAAGGTTTTGTAAAATTGTTGAAATAATGTGTTTATTTTAATAAAAGTTGAAGATGGCAGGGTGGACAACAAACACTCCATGTTTCAAAACACTCCATGTTTAATAATAATAATATTCCAAGGATGTAAAGTAAATGCAACGGTGAACAGACAGGGAATGAATGCAAAGAACCAACTTATAAGGCAAACACAAATGAGGATAATGGCTTAAACACAGTTAATACATGTGAACTAATAATGATGCTAACCAAGGAGACAGATAACAACATGTGAAAAAAGCATCAGATCAGGTACTTGGGGAAGTGGTAGCTCAGTGATTAAAGTGTTGGACTGCTGATCAGGGGTTTGATTCCCAGCACTGCCAAGCTACCACTGCTGGGACCCTGAGCAAGGCCTTTAACCCTCAACTGCTCGGTTGAAAGTTGCTCTGGATAAGAGCGTCTCCCAAATGCCATAAATGTAAATTTAAAAGATTAGCTCTTGCAAAGTATTAAGCTCCTAGAGCTATTGGTTGAAGAACCCGCTGTTTGGTATGTTATGTAATATTGCCATGTCCTAACCTATTGACTTTAGTTAGGACCTCCCTTTAGTGGGAGGCTTGCCTAATAAATCTAATCATTGTTAAGGCTCTATTTTTTGAACAGTCAATGAAATCCGTTACATGAACCGTGTTTTCATTCATTTATTCATTCATTCATTGTCTCGCACTTATCCAGTTCAGGGTCGCAGAGGAGCTGAAGTCTATCCTAAAGCGTGAGGTGGGGTACACCGTGGACAATCGCCAGTTAATTGCAGGGCTAACACTAAGAGACAGATAACCATTCACATGCACATTCACTACTATTGACAATTTAGAATAGGCAATTCACCTATGCCCAGGAGGCAGGAGGGAACCGGAGTACCCGAGAAAAACCCACGCAAGTACAGGGAGAACATGCAAACTCCACACAGAAAGACCCTGGGTGGGACTCAAACTCATGATCTTCTTGCTGTGAAGCAGGAGTGCTAACCACTCTGTCAACATGCCGCCTGGCTGACTGTGTTTTGATTTCAATATTTTATTACATAAGAAAAATGTTTGTAAACTATCATCAAATGTCATCATCATCCAAACACTTGCTGATAGCGATATTGCCAAAAAAAGTTAACGTCCACAACACAATTGAAGAGACTTACCACTTGCACTTGTATGTGTGTACACGTTTAACCATTTATAATAAAATCTCAGAATTTTAGTATTTTGCATTATGTTCATGATGACACCAACAGCATTTAAGTGATATTGACCCCATATGTGTTATGTGAACACCCTATTTTGGATTTTTTTTATTCCCCTCTTTAATAATCTCCACACTTTTGGAAATAATTCCCACTATATTTTTGGAGGGTGGCTATGGGGATTTGCTCATCCAGCCACAATAGTATTAGTGAGATTAGGCACTAATGTTGGGTCAGGAGATTTGGGCCTCAGTAAGTTCAAACACTATTATTTGATCAGTGTTTGGGCCTCTTAGGATTTCCCTGTGTCTAGAAATCCTATTGCTACAGCATATAGAGACGTGGTAGAAAAGTGATATGCTTCAGACGTTTGGAAAACAACACATTTACAGGTATGGTTGTTTCCTTCTTGATTTTAATGGTATCTAACGCAAAAAGTGGTTGCTCCCCAGAATATTGTAAGTTCAATTCCCGAGAAACCAAGTTGCCACATATGGGCCCCTGAGCAAGGCCCTTAACTCTCAACTGCTCCGACAGATTGAAAACAGATTGAGATAACTGTAAGTCACTCTGGAAAAGGTTATCTGCCAAATGTCAGAAATGGAAATGGAAAAAAATGTGTAACATTCACTAAACCTGCTGGCATTACCATTTCCAAAACGTTCTAAAATCACTGTGAGGTTTCATTCATTTTAGTAACTGCTTTATCCATGTCAGAGTTACAGTGGACTCTGAAAAGTGAGTCAGTGGGCCTGAAAAGTGGGCCTGAAAAGTGGGCCTGAGAAAGGAATACACCCTGGGCGGGGAAGCCAGTCTATTTCTGGGGATCGTACATATACAAATTGCCACACAACCTACCAGTCTACCTACTACCTTGTTTTTGGATAATGGAAGATAAACCCCATGAGGACATGGGAAGAACAAACACTAAAACACAACACAGAAAGTAACCAGAGCTCATAGTCAAACTGAGAAATGAGTAACAATTCCTGTCGCACCACTGTGTCACCCCTTGCAGTTGGATTTCATTTTGTAAATCAGAACAGAATGAAGAAATTAAATCACAATTGATGAGAGGTGCACATTTCTATCTTGTTTTAGCACACATTAGCACAGATTTACTATTATCATTTACACAGACTGTCTTGTACAGTTACCTTATATTTCACTATTACCTTTTTTGTTTTTTTGAACGAACCAATTATAAAATGTATTCCTGTAAAGTGCTCATTTCAACTTTTGGTCCACAGTGACTGATATCTTTTTGAAATAAGAGTAGACACCACAGCACATATTACTAAACAGATTAATAAAACACTATAGTACACGCTTTTTCCATCCATTAGATCTCACTTGTAGATGTAAAAGCTCTTATTTTGCTATAACTTAATTGTGTAGCAAGATTTAAAAGACACTTTGGCACAGCTCACCTAGCCATCATGCCAGACACCTCTCTCCATTAGACAGTGTAATGCCTATGCCAGCTGGAGTGCAGTAATCTACTTGTGTTACACAGAGTGTGGGTGACATTTCAATTTAAAGCCCAGTACCATAAGTTAACATCAAAGTCTATATCGATCAGTAGCTGAGGCTGCTGTATCTGTCATTGGTTCCTAAGCTTGCTTTGTTTTGTACTTACTTGTTATTAGTTTACCTCTACTTTTCATACTTTAATAGATATATCTGATGTTTTTGCTATTATTTGCCAATGCCATATAATTGGTCAAGAATCGATTGTAGTAACAAATAAATTTAAAAGTTGAAAGACAGGCCCAACTAACAGGGAACGTTCCCACAACTTCTGTTAACGTTTTTTTAAAGGTTGTCTAAATGTTAGGACAAAACATTCTTAAATAATGTTTAGGGAACATTCTTATAACGCTATTACTAGTTATTGCACATTCTTCTCATAATGTTGAGAGAAAACGTTTCGAGAACAGTGTTCTCGGAATGTACCTTATGATGTTATTTGTGAATGATTAATGTTGCCATAATGTTGAGAAAAAACAATGTTCTTGGAACGTTCCACAAACTGGACATTTTCACGTTTAAGGAACTTTACAAATCGCATTCTTAGAACATTCGAACAACATGAATTTGTTAGCTGGGGGCAATTGTGAAAATATTCTGTCCTCTTATTAACTTCTGATATAAAGTGCTATCTATTTTGAATTAATTTACATGCTATTGCTTTGGGGCTTTTCAATCTGTTTGTCTCTTTCCCAGTTTTTATTTTTAGGAAGTAAACCATTGTGCTAACTGGGTAAGGTAGCATAACAAAGGCTGTGGGAATAAGAAAGTGAGCTTAACTTTAGAAAATGTTTATAGGCATTGTCTGCAGCACAACTGTCTTCACTGCATTGTTAAGATATCTCGTTGCCTGTTTGATTTCTTGCTTCACTATCATTTATATTCATGACAATAAGTCAAAGACCTTATAATTATCCTTTTTAACTCAACTGTGTTCACATAAAAACAAAAATCTCCTTTTGTGAATTAAATTTGGTCATAGTAAGGTGTGATGCAGCCTACAGAAATGTTTTCTTTTTCTATTACAGCATCCTGTTAGACTAGAGGTATTTTGGCATTATTAAAAGTTTTGTTTAATGAATGTCACATCATGTTTTTGTTACCTTTTTCATACTAAAACCACTTAATATTATTTAACGTTAAGTTCATTTAGCAATATAGCAGTTGTACAAAGTCTGTACAAAGTTTGAAACATTTCACTAGACTTTATTAAGTTGTTTAAATGATGTAACCAACAAATGGAAATCTTAAAATGTTGAAAGTTATATTACATAAATAATGCCTAATATCATTACCATCATCAGATCCCAAAGTTCACGTTTCCGTTATTTGTTCAATTTAAAAGCACAAATTTCAATCTAAGCCTTATTAAATTTTGAAGGGAGTCTTTGATACAAGACTGGAAATAAGCTGTTACTATAAAGATATTCACATATTAGAACATATACAAATAAGTTGAATAACTGTTACATCTCTGCTGTTAGAGAGAATAAATCTGAAAATTCTAACCAGATATATGTGAGAATTCAACAATGCTGGTATAAAATCATGTAGTGATAAATGTGTTTTATAGGAAAATTTAAGAATCACCTTATAAATGTCAGCATTTTATTGTTATGATTACCACCAATGATGAAACCCATATTTTGAACATGTATAAAACCATCCTGTTTTACTGTATATTTGTGAAGTAATATCAATTGGACCCTAGTATTAATGAATACAAAAAAAATCTCAGTTTGCTTAAAGAACAAATGGGTGGTCTGAGAACAAATGCATAGAATATTACATGTTAAGAAACAATGTAAATACACTACCTGTCCAAATGTTTGTGGATACCTTACCAGCACATCTCTAAATGCATCTTCCTCAAACAGTTGCTCCAAAATTGATAGCGCACAGTTGTGTAGAATAAACTATTAAGTTACACAAAATAAGTTACTCTTTGAGCATGGCAGTGCCCCTGTGCACAAAGCCCTGAGCACCTTGCAAAAATGGCAAAAGTGCCTAAAAGTAAAGATACTCGTGTTCAAAACGACTCTGGTCAAATTTGAAGTACTGAATCCACTTTATTACCCAAGTTAAAGTAAAGTACGGCTCTGATATGTACTTAAGTAAAAAAAAGTAGCCGTTACTATGACCTATTGAAGTGTCCTGCTGGTAACTGGACCTCACGTCATGTTAATACTTTAACCCTTTCACTGCTAAATTTTAGATATCCTAGTCATCTCCCAGATTGAGTTTTTTAAGGCGACCGATAGAGTAGAACTTTTCCCCTAACTGTTTCCATGGTGACACGTCATTCTTGTCACGTGACACACCGCAGCCCCAACAACAATGTATGACAGATGTATACGGCCATCTGGGATCAGGAATGTCTATGTTCTCAGTCATGTTTACATCGCTGACTCGCTCTGCCTCCTCCACCTTAGCCATGTTGCTTTCTGCTTTGCTTGATGTTAGCGTCATAAACTAGTCTACGTTTACGGTGCGGGATAACCAGGAAAACACCAGCGATAGAATTTAAAAGCCACGCAATGACAAAAAAAAAAATAGATCCTTTGTCTGAAAAGGCGCGTGCACATTGTGCACATTGCACAATGGCAAGAAATAATATCGATCATGCCAACAAACAGATTAAAGCTAATGTAACAAGCCTGGTTTAAAAATGTAAGAAGAAGATAGTACAGATATTTGAGTAAAAATGTAAAGAGTAAAAGTAAAAAATATATAGTAAAGTACTTGTACCAGAAAAATATACTTAGTACTTGTATTTGTACTCCTTTACTTCCCATTTCTGGCACATTGTTATTGGTGGAGGGGATGAACTCTGACGTCAACTTCACTGATGGGATGAACTGTATACCGTAAGCCTCCTCGCCAAACATTAGCACCTGAACTCACTAATACTACACTGGTTGAATAAGTAAATTTCCCCAGCCAGGTTCCACAATCTGGAAAAAGCATGACAAATGGAGGTTAAAATACTGTAGCAGTAGAAATGTGACAAAATCTGGTATTGTATGTTTAAAATACCCATATGGAATGATGATCAGGTGACCATAACTTTTTCCCATATGTTTTATCTTTAATAATTTTAGCTAGTTGTATATATAATGTATTTATTGATTAAGAGGCACTAATAAGGGTTGATTGTTAAATATAATGTTTTGTAGTGAAACAGAGCAGCAGAGGAGGACACCGTTGGTTATCTTTATGATGATTAACTATAAAGATCATCTTTGCAGCTATCATTAATGTGCGTTTTGGTACTGTCTGGACTCATATGGCCTCTCTCCATATGACCTTTTAATAAACTGCTCTATTCAGTGTAAAGGTCTGTAGCTTGCTAGCCAGGATAAGTTATGTTTGTAAGTTAAACAAATTCCAAAACCCAGAGATTCACTGGCAGGAAATGTCTCTTTAAACCAGCAACATATGCCAAAAACAGTTCCATTCGCCCAAAGCTTTGCTGGCTGAAAGCTGTCGGCAATCATGCGACATCTGTCCAGGTTGTCCTTAGGTCAATCTGAAAAAAAGCAGCTCAGTTACAAACATAATGGCCCATTTCCTTATTTTTTGTCATCCAATGCATTTAAAGATGTGACAGACATAGAATAGTGTCAGAAAATCTAAGAAATATTTTTTCAAATGTAAAAAACCCTATGTTTGTAATGGAACAAAGCTAAGAATAGCTCATGATGCTGCTTGGCTCATGAGTTAATCATGTTGAGAACGATGGCCTCAGAAAATACACATCTGTTTCATTTAAAACACTGCGTAGGCTCCAGCACATTTTCCCACACTGAGGAAACACTGCTGGTATGTAAAAAAATTAATGTATAAGGATTCTTTCTGAAAGCAGGATGAATGTGGAAGAACTGGCATACAGACTACATTTTTTTCTTTTTCTTTTCCCCTTCCTTTTTTTCAGAGAGCTGGAATAAACTGGTGGTGTGTCGCCTGCAGAGCATGAGCAGAATTTTAATAGGCTCTTACTTCCTCATCGGCCCAGTCACTTTTACTTGTTACCAGAATCCTTATGAAGAGAAACATAACTGTGCCTGTGGCAGTGAACTGTGGTGTAATCACATCCACTGCTGCTGGAGAGATGCAGGATTTGGTTAATATTTCTGTGCCGTTTTGCATACGCATAAAACCCGTATAGACTAAACATAACACCAAAATTATAAACCTTTATTTCATTTGGCTATTATGTCCTGGCCATATTAATATAGTGATGTAATATAGTCTGATACACTAAAAGGGTAGAGAGTCAACTTCTTAGTTCTTCTTAGTTGGCTTAGAAGGCAACTTCTGCCTTCTCAGTATAGTTCTTTAATAATTAAGGTAAGGTTTCACTGTAACAGGACCTTATAGATTTAATCCATACATTTTTAAAAAATGTTTAGCTGTATTTATTTCTGAACAATTTACATAAGAAGCTTTATTTGTCAAGTAAAGATGGTGCCTAAACAAAGAGCTGCTTAAGATAAATCAGTCATTCATTGTCTAGCGTTTATCTTGTTCAACGGTGCTGGAGCATATGCCAACTAACTTAGGGTGTGAGGCGGGGTACACTCTGGACAATCGCCAGTTAATTCGAGGGCTAACACTTAGAGACAGACAACCATTCACACTCACATTCACTCGTATGGACAATTTAGAGTAGCCGATTCATTTATGCCCAATGGCATGTGTTTGGAGGTGGGAGAAAACCGGAGTACCCCATGGAAAACCCTCTCAAACACGTGGAGAACATGTAAATTCCACACAAAAAGACCCTTGGTAGGCTTAAGATAAAACAGAAAGGATACATTAATTTATACACAAAGTGCATGTGTGCAGCATTGCGCAAATAGTGTAAGACAAAACGAAAAGACAATGCAACGGGAATGGCTGCTCCATGCTACTGCATAAATAAAACTGGATGACAAGTGGCAAAATTTTAAGAAAATTAGAATTAAAGCAGTTATTCTGAAACTAATAGTCAAATTAGGTGTTTTAGTCAGCAGCATCATTGCCTGAGCCCGAAGATACAGAGGTGATGGCAAATTATATTAGCCCAAACCCATAGATATGTCATTATAGAGAATATCTATATTAAAAGTAATCTAAGTGTTAAATACATATGTCTAAGTGCATCAGCAGCTTGATGATAAAGTTGCTGGCTAGATAACGATGTCACTAGAAACACGTACACTATGGCGACAAAAGTATTGGGACACCTGACTGTCACATCTATGTGTTTTTGAACACCCGATTCAACAGTTAGTCTCACTCTTACTGCTGTAGAAACCTTCCACTAGATTTTGGAACCTGATAGTGTAAATTTGCTCATTCAGCCACAAAACTATTAGTGAGATTAGATGTCATCTAGTTTATCCCAGAAGTGTTCAGTGGGGCGCTGCGATATACACTTGACTTCTTTCAGTCTAACATAACACATCACATCTTCATGGAACTCAGGGGCTTCCTGCACAGGAGCATTGTCAATCTGGAACAGTGTTTGGCCCCAAAAAGGACTTGGTTCCAGTGAAGGGAAATCTTACAGCATATAGAGACATCCAAGACAACTGTGGGTTCTCAACTTTGTGTTAACAACATTCTCAACATTCTCACTTGGTCATTTACCATATAGTAAGAACAGAATAGTCATCGGGTCATTTTACTGATGTCTATGTTACAATGTGTTTTATATGCTAACACCATTGTATAGTACTGCAGCTTTTATCTGCAACTCTGAACAGAAGAAGAAGCATTATTCTCCCAAAACATTGTGCAATTGTTGTGTGAGTAAAATTTTTAATTCACAAAGCATGTGAATATATGTGCTGATAATTCCTCTAACAGTTTAATACACCAAAGAACTGATGCTAATTGCTTATAGTGCTTGACCCAGCTAGCACTTTTCCCAACTGTTTAATTTGCTATAAACCCCACCATTATTATGATGACATTGTTCTCGTTTAGTTCATGAGAGATTTTCTTCTGAAAGCCAGCTATCGGCAAGTTACTGCAAGAAAGAACCGCCCGAAACACCAGTTGACAGTTTTGACTTCGTCTTGACACATTTTTAATACATAGTAACTCTATAGTTTTGTGGATGGTTAGTTTCTTAAGGATCTTTTTTAAATCCGTTTTCTTATTTTACTTTGCAAATGTCAAATCTTGAATGTCCTTCGGCAAATGTGTGCCTATTTTGAAGCTGGAACAGGACTTTAGCTTCACCTGAAGTCATTTAACACGTGGACTCATTAAGGACTTGTTTGAGCAGAAGAACGTACAAATGAGCAGATGTGTGTGAGCCAAAATGGGGGGGAGCGCACAACACACACACACACACACACACCAAGGATTTTTTTTTTTTAAACTAGCATCTTATCCACTCCTCTTGATTGTGTCCTGGGCTATCCTTATATGTAGTGCATATATAAAGCAACGAGCTTCTACCTATTCAATTTCAAAAAGCATCAATAATTTGATACAGAAAACCAAATGCATGCAGGCAGTATTGGTTTAGGCAGAGTCTTGTGCATGTTAAGCCTTAGGGGAGGGGCTCTGTATAAAACAAAAACGTCTGCTGATGAAAGATTTAAGGCAAATGCAGATAATCAAAAGACAAGTGAAACTCAGTGCTGTGTGCACAGACATATATGACTGTACAGACAACACAGGTGAAGTGACAGCATGCTGAGGATATGAAATATTTTTTTGACAGATTATTTGATGAAGGCACATTATCCGTGTCTTATTCATGGTTCCCCCTTTCATAAAATGGTTGTGAAACATCTGCTTTTAGACACATGACAGCTGTAAAAGAAAGCACCCAATTGTAGGGAGAAACGTGTAGCAATCTTTAACTAACAGCTATTCCTTTGTGGCGTTGGCGAAAAACCCAGGCGCACTGTTACTAATGCAGTGTGTGGATCAAGAGCACCATCTGGTGGCTTTTCTGGAAGATGCATTATACCATTTAAATGGCATGTATATGTCTTTTATACTATTATTGAGAACTAGATAGATGTTAGATTGCCAACTAATGTTTTGGGTTTTGTTTTTTCAATAAAGGATTTTATTAGGCTTCAACAGCTATCAAGATTACTCGACCCACATTTGGTGGTTGTGATGAGTTCGGATACTCGTCCTGCATGGTGTACACACCTATTTCCAGCATGAGCTACTTCTACGAATTCCGGCACTTTCCAATAACGGCATCAGCATGAGGAATAACCTTGTTTTCTTCTCTGGACAGAAAGGACAAGGTGAGAGAGGTTGTAGTGCCCACAAGAACACTCATGGGAAATTAGCATCTGCATGTGTTTACAAATTCTTCCCATTATATATGTAAGGCATTTGAAAATTGGATAGGTATAACAGAGTACACCTTTTTTCCAAGCAAGTATTTTATTAAATATTTCTTTTCTAAATGAAAAAAAATCCATTCAGTGTACTTAGTAGGTAATTGTAATTAAATAAAGTTTATGTATGAAATATTTCATACAGCCCCTAATTAGACCAGTTCAGTTACAAAGAGATAGCGTAGGTCTCCTTAAGCAAGTGTCACACTGTTCCCAATTTTTCCTGAGGTCAGACACACCGGCTGCTGAGTGACACGTCACCACTGGCGGACCATTTAATCAAAAGGCAGACAGGCGGAGAGGAACACGAGAGGGTCGTGAATCTTCCGTACTTTGGCACCGCTTTCTCAGTATAACAGTTTAGGGTGATGCATCAGGGGAAAAGCAGAATAAGACAGCTGCATGAATAATGAAGCAATTGTCAGGGGAATGGCATAGTACAGTAGAGGATAGAAATCACAAGTCACGAGAGAGAGAGAAAGAGAGAGAAAAAGAGAGAAATAGTGAAGACAGCAGCTATGATAATTGGCAGGTATAAGTTCTGCTCAAAACTTATAGGTCTGACTCTATATGTGTCCAAAAGATATCATTGGCAATGACGTCTTTGTCCTGTGTCTTGACAGTGAGAAACACACTAATCATCCATAAGTTCCATTTCGATTTTAGGATGGCTACCATTGTTAGTGACCTCCTAAACCGGATGATCAAAATACAAATTGCTCACTTTGAACGATATCTTACATCAATGTCCAAACACACTACATCACTGGTCCTGTAAAATATACTGAATATACTAAACATACACTACCGGTCAAAAGTTTTAGAAAGAAAGCCATTGCTAAGATGGCAAAATAAGAAAAGGATTCTTGCCTGGGCCATGAAGCACCGCCAGTGGACTACTGAAGACTGGAAGAACGTCTTATGGACTGATGAATCGAAATTTGAAATCTTCGGTTCATCACGCAGGGTTTTTGTACGCCGTCGAGTAGGCGAAAGGA
>JAOUQX010000027.1:4337250-4352371 GCA_028566295.1 Liobagrus marginatus
GGCCTTGCTCAAGGACCCAATGATGGTAGCTTGCCTGGTGCGAGGCTTGAACCCCTGACCCTCTGATCACTGGCCCACAGCCTTATACCATTGAGCTACCTCACCCAAGCGAATGTGTATTTGATTTGGGTGTATTCCACTGAATTCAATCGAAGAGAATGAGGTTGATGTGCATTCTGGCTCCACAAACTACCCGAAAAGGTAAGAGAATCCCCATATTTCTTTAGTGGGAAAGAATATAGTCATACAAAAGAGTATACAGGTGCATCTGAATAAATTTCAATGTCAAGGAAAAGTTCATTTATTTAAGTAATTCAACTCAAATTGTGGAACTCGTTTATTAAATGTACCCAATGCACACAGACTGAACTACTTTGTCTTTGGTTCTTTTAATTGTGATTATTTTAGCCACATTTAATAAAAGCCATCAGATTCCCTTCAACTAATTATAATACTTCATAAGACCAATAAAAAAACATTTAGTGAATTGTCCTTCTGGAAAGTATGTACATTTACTGTATATGTACTGTATACTTGTTAGGAGTGCCTTTTGCTTTAATTACTGACTCAATCCGGCGCGGCATGGAGGTGATCAGTCTGTGGCACTGCTGAGGTGTTATGGAAGCCCAAGTTTCTTTTACAGTGTCCTTCAGCTCATCTGCTTTTTTTGGTCTCTTTTTTCTCACTTTCCTCTTGACAAAATCTCGTAGATTCTCCATGGGGTTCTGGTCTGGTGCGTTTGCTGGCCAAGCACACCTAAACCATGGTCATTTAACTAACATTTGGTGCTTTTGGCAGCAGGGGTCAAGGCATCAAGAGCCATCACACACCGACATGTCACGCACAGACTTGTTTTTTAATGTGGCCAAAATCATCAAAATTAAAAGAGCCAAATACTTAAAGTACCGTATTGGCCCGAAAATACAACTTCAAAAACAGCGCTCGCGTTATTTTCGCAGTCTTGCATATTAAATAGTGCCTGAACGTAGACCACCTGCAATACAACTCCCGCGCGTCACCTTACCGCATTTCTCCCCGCGCCGTGCCGGCCCTACGTGGCCGAACTCTTATCAGCTGTCTGCTAGTTCAGCTTTAGTCGTGAACAAGATAAGAAGTACATTTCAATTTCCATTCCCTGCAGAAACAATACAAGTTCGGAAGTGAATATTTATGCTCTATGACTGAGATCCAGGTGTAGATTAACCAGTTTGGCCACCAGGCAGCGACATAGAGCATTTTTAGAAATGTTTTTTCTGTGTCCCTTTTGTAAACATTTTAAACGTCTGAGTGTAACAGCGTGCTGGATCACAGTGTTGTTGCTTTAAACTCGTATTGCTTTATTTTATTCAACCGCCTACTATAAATACAAATTTGTTTTTAAATTATTATTTATAGCAAATCTTCATGAGGATCAACCGAGACACACTACCACACACAAAACAGGCAAAAGGAAATGGTCCTGGGTTAATAAGTAACTGTGAGCTTTTACCTGGCCCTAGCACTATTCAACATGTTTTGTTGTAACAGTTAAATTTTAGTTTATTCATTCATTGTATTGTAAATAAAAATTGCTTGTAACCTACATTTTAATTTTTTTTGGTTTTTTAAATTTTTCTTGAATTGATTTTGAAAAATTTGGGGTTGTGTTATATTTGAGGTCGTGCTATATTCGGGCCAATACGGTAATACACGAGTTCCACAATTTGAGTTGAAATACTGAGATGAATGAGCTTTCCCATGACATTCTAATTTGAGATGTACATGTACTTGGAGCAGAACTGTAAGAGTATAATTTTGAAACGCTTAATGTGTTTCACACACACACACCTGCTTCTAGTCACTGTTAAGTATGAAGACTCCGGGGCTTTTAAAGTACCCTGTCATTAAGTGCATTTTATAGATACAGTTACAAATACCGACATTAGCCCTTCGGTTGATACTCACAACGGACTACCTCCCCCTTCCCCCCCAATCCCATCTAATCTCCACTGCTGAACACACAATTGAGCGCCGGACCATTTTTAGCACTACTGCCACAAGGAGGAGTAAAATACTTAAATTTGTATACATTTTGTGGTGGCTCAAGGGTAAGGCTTTGGGTCAGTGATCAGAGGGTCTGGGTTCAAGCCTTGCACCAGGGGTGCCGCATGTTCTGGCTGACCCTGCGCTATGACCCCAGCGTTCAAATTCATACAGTATGCTGGGATATGCGGGATAAAAACATTTCACTGCATGTACGTGTATTTGTGATAAATACGGTCTGAATTTGAATTTTAAATAAATACCAAATTGCCCAGCCTGATGTAACATCTTTACCAAAGTTTCTATGTATGGAAACACAAAAGGAGTCGGGACTTAAACGCTAACAAGTCAAGATCGTGAGATCATAATCAACTTTCTTTTTCCGCATCTGCTGGACTGGACGATCGGTCAGAGATTATCAAGTCCTCAAGATAGTCAACAATCCATAAGGGGGCAATGACGCCAACATGGACAGAAGAGACTATCCCAAGGTAACATGGGAATCGTTGTACTGAAAACAAATTACGCATCATAATTTGAAAAGAGAAAAGACATTAATAATGCAATGAGTCGTTAAGAAAAAAACTGACCTGTTTATTAATTAATCGCTCTTTAATTGGCAAACATTTGAGGAAATAACAGGACCAGAAATATTGTTGCATGGGTTTTAGTGGGTAGTGGCTAGTAGAGTTTAGGCATACAATTAGCACATTTTCTTAGACAATTTTGTGTGTACATGAAGGTCAAATTGCCAAAAAAAAAGAAAAAATTTGCTTAAAAGTGAAGTTTTCTTTTCAGATATTATATTAAGGAAATTGTAGTGAGTTCATGTGTGTTAATACTTAAAGGAAGTGGAACATTTAGCTTTATTTTTTTTTTTTTAGCTAAGCATACCTCTGCACTTGAATAGTAAAGGCATCGTACTGGTCCTTTAATTAAAGATCGACGTAAAAATTTCGTCGTGCCCTTGGGCATTTAAGCACAAAACACAACATTTAAAATAAACATTTAAAAAGAAAAAAAAATTAAAATAATATTCCAATTGCTTATTTTTAAACTTCTGTTTTTGCATGAGGGACAACCGAATCCCTATGCAGTGATTTGTTGCAGCTTTGACGATTGCATTTATTATTTGTGCTTCGAGTGGGAACATGTAAAGCGCCGTGTTCACTCTGTCGCAAAATGCATTTCTTCTGGCTCACTAATCAAAAATCTGTGGCTTTACAACATGCTTTATACAAAAAAATAAACCTTAACGTTATTCTTACATTATGTACAATGCTCCACAGCTACATAATACCATGTGCCTTAATGCAACCAACTGGCCCTTTAAAACTGTAACATGTAAGACCCACTCTTACACATCCATCACTGCGCTAGTGAGAGATTTACATCTTTTTTCCTTGTACCACAGTTCCTTAAGAATTCCATACATAGTAGTGCAAGCATTTGTAAACATAGAGAACACAGGGCCACCACTACATCATTCTTCATCTGTGCACACCTAGAAGTAAAATGTAAAAGATTAATAACAAAGGTAAAGATTTTAAATGTTCATTTAATAATTAAGTGTGTGCTTGAAATTAACTGAAATGCTAATTAACTAATAGAAAGTTGTTTTCAATTGTTGTCAGACAGCAATATGCAAGAATAAGTTTATGCGATTTCAAATATATTGGCATATAGTCCAAGGTATAATACCACGATTACAATAAAAAAATTATTTTGCCAAATTAGCACCACTACGATCCAAAACAAAATCGATTTTAGCTAGAAAAGTTCATTTCTAGGACAATTATTTGCTGACTGTTTTCCCCAAATAATAGTAAACACTATAAAAACACAGTATGTATAAATATAAAATACTATACTAAATATAGTAAAAACACAGCTACCGGGTTTTATGTGGGCCCCTGTGTTTTAAGAAATAATGCTATATGGTAGTTTCACACTATATTACAAGAGAGAGAGTGTGTGTGAGAGAGAGGGATGATTCAGACCTTGACGAATGGGTGATCTAGCAAGACACTGGCAGTCGAACGACATTTGGGATCACTCTCTAGACAGTGGGACAGGAAGTCTTTTCCCTCTGTGCTCAGTTTCTCTGGAATAGGTGGTTTATGTCCCATGCCGACCTTATACATGATCTGAAAGTTGTGCTCATACTCATGCCATGGTCTCTATACAGGGAGAAGTAAAAAATGGACAAAGATGGTTGCCAAGATGTTTTTTTCAGCTGAGGCACACTAGTCATTGCTATATATACATACACGTATAAATGGAGGTTCTGGAAAATATATTATGGAGCTAATAATCTGAGAAAACGATTTCAATTGTGTACATTTGAAATTTAACCCGTTAAATATTTTATACTTTAAATTGTATAAATATGTAATTTCAAACAGCAGTTTTTTTCTTTCATACCGATTCGAAAGTCATAATCAGGGAAGATTAAAGGGTCAAGGAAAAGTCAAATGGAGCATTGTGGGTAATTACAGAGCTGCCGTAGTCTTGGGTTAGCGTGGTGACTATTTAAGAGGTCACCAAAGACATTCTAAAAGGCTCAAGTTGGTTTAAAGCATCAAAACAGTGTTTTTAACAAACGAAACTTATGTACCACATTATTAACAAAGCATACAACGTCCAGATAAGTAGACGAGGCCAGAATCCAAACGTAATGTGTTTAATCCTCACACGGATACGCTTAAAGTATAAAGTTTAAAGCATCAAGACAATGTTAACAAACCAAACTTGTGTAACATTGCAATTAAACACCTTGCATTTGGATTCTGGCCTCATTTTCTTATGAGTACATTTTATGCTTTATTGGTAGTGTTACATAAGCGTTTTAGAATGTCGCAGTCGCCATTCTGTTGTGATCATGAATCACAATGCAAGTCGTTCTGAAGCATTTATGATATATAATTTATGTTCTAACTATACGTGGGGTAAAAGTGATTACTATGCTTGTCGGCAGAGTGGCGCAGCGGTAGCGCGCTGCGGGCAACTCGGGTTCGAATCCGGCCCGAGGTCATTTCCCTATCCCTTCCCTAATCTCTCTCCCACTTCATTTCACTCTCTGTCCCTATCAATCAATTAAAGGCATAAAAAGCCTTAAAAAAAATAAATAAAAAAAAGGGATTAGTATGCCACCGTTTATATACTGGAAGCAACCGGGGCTAGTTTGGACCAAGTCAGAAATAGAATGGGTAGACATCAGTTAGCTGTTAGCATCATACGTCATTAATATAGTTCTGCTTCATTCTGTGATCGGAATCCATGCCAGATGAAAGGTCGCGTGCTGGTGTTTATAAACTTCTTTTTGACGTGAACACTTGAATGTAACGAACTGAACACTCGGAGGCGCGATTACATGAAGCAGAACTGCATTAATGATGTATGATGCTAGCAGCACAAGGATGTCTACCACCTCTATTTCTGTGCAGTGTTCCCTCCCCTTCCTCGTGTTAAAAACGCATGTTTTTCAGCAGGTACCTTTCCAGTGACCATCTCAATAAGAACACAGCCAAGACTCCAGATATCAGCGGCACGTCCATGGCCTTCCCCCTTTGCCCTTGTGATGACCTCAGGAGCCATGTATGCTAAGAAGGGAAGCGTAAGAAATAGAAAAAGAGCACGATTTAAAAAATATATATGTATACAATGGTAATTCGGATCTTATCACATACATGCAGTGAAATGTTTTCATTCCGCATATCCCAGATTAGGAATTCCAAGGCTGGGGTCAGAGCAGAACATGCGGCGCCCCTGGAGTAACTGACCTTAAGATCGATCTATCGATAAATATCTATCTATCAATTGCACCAATTATGATAAGATTTTGTACTATACGTAAGCCCAAAAACTGCACAGCCACAGCCATGATGTCTGGACTTACTTTCATTCATATTTTTCCTTAACACTCAGTTTGCTAGACATTTTTTTTTTTTTGAAGGTCCAAAAGAGCAAATGAGTCTGGATAAACAATTCCGCTACCACAGCCTCACCTGCAGTACCCAGTGTGCTGTTCACCTCTCCTGGCATAGTATGAGCATTATTCTTTAGCTTGACCGAGCAGCCAAAGTCTCCCAACTTTATAAGGCCAGAAGATGTGAGGAAAATGTTGGCTCCTAGAAAATAGACAATGCTTTTAGCGTGAAGCAGATTCTCAGACAAACGTGTTGGTGTAGACATCAGGCACAACTGACCTTTAATGTCACGATGCACAATGCCATGTTCATGAAGTACATTTATAGCAGTAGTGATCTGCTTGCAATACAGCCGGATCACATGCTCTTGCAGTCCTAGCCTGGAGACCTCCTCCAGGGTTCCTTCATCACAATATTCCATAAAGATATACATCTCTTCCTAAGAGATAATAAGGAAGATTGGGAAGGAGTTGGAAGACCATGAGTAAAGGAAAGCATGAGTGAATAATATAGATATAGCATGTGAGTAAACATCCGTACCCGATGTAGCTCAACTCCAAAGTAACGGACCAGATTTGGGTGTTTAATTCCTTCAAAGATTTTCAGCTCATCTGCAGTCTCTTTTATTGTTTTGTGGTCATTCGGCTGGAAGCGAATCTGAATACAAAATACATTACATGATTAAAAACTAGGTGGCCTAGTTTGGATGCTATAATTGAGCATTATATATATATATTACACAAACACGTGTGATAAATCTACATCAGAAATATCAAATCTATTAAATACTCTATATATTTTACCATACCTCCTTCATAGCCATTAATTCACCCGTGTCCACATTAATACAGGCATAGACTTTTCCATACTGCCCTTCCCCTGCATACAGATATTAAAAACATGAT
The DNA here is from genome assembly GCA_028566295.1 of Liobagrus marginatus. Lineage (NCBI taxonomy): Eukaryota > Metazoa > Chordata > Actinopteri > Siluriformes > Amblycipitidae > Liobagrus > Liobagrus marginatus. Next base: position 4,344,107 of record JAOUQX010000027.1, read on the forward strand.
CAAATGGCTAAATAAATTGTCCATGTTAAAAGAAACGAATGACCATCCGTACCTATCTTGTTGCCTCGCTGCCATTTAAAGGTGACCTTTCGCAGACCGACATGCATAATGTTGTCGTAGGATTTGGGTGTGCTGCACACCTGACCAATAACATTCCGCTGCTTCAGCGCGGCATAGCGCTTCTCCTCAAAGGAACAGATAGCTCGGGACACAGTCTCCATTGGATTCTGACATGCAGCTGTGTCTATAAAAAAAAAAGGAACAAATACTAAATATTCAGTAAAAAAAAGATCATTCTTAAATTAAGTATGTTTCTGATTCTTTGTCCCAGACTGGAACACTACGGTAATTAGAGCAGACGTTAAACAACTGGGGAACTGGGCAACTAGGTGAACTATAAACCTTTCATTCAAATTTTTAGTATTATTAAAAAAAAGTCTTTGAACATATTTCAAACCTAACCTTTTGACTGGCAAATGAAGTTACGGAGTTCCCAACTACGCCGAGCTGCAGCACCGGTGTCTGCTTTTGGATATGATGGCTCTAAAAACAACAAAGTTAAGCAATGGAATGGCAGAATGATATTTAAATAAGCACAAGTATGTTATGACTAGTGTGGATTAGCACTGTATAGTTGGTATAAAGGCTCAACGAACACAATTTGTAGAAGACTGTTAGATAACATGAAACAAAAAAAAAAGTCCTGCATATCTACAGTGTCTGAGTGTAGGTAAAAAAATAATTACAGGATAATCCCTGTTGACTTAAGGTATAAATGCATTTGTGAATGGGTAGGTGTTAAATTTAATTGAGAACATCTTCCCAGTTTTATTCCAATTGACTGAATTACAGTCAAACAGAGTAGATGACCTGCTGTTATTTAGCTGTATGAGAAACTTTACATTGTTTGTACGCAATCCAACTGGAAAGGTCATCCAAAAGCAGTTATCTGTTTTAAATCATGGTCACTTGACTCGTGCCAATAAGAGGTGCTACACTATAAATATCTGGATATTGCAGATTAGGGTTACTTTATCTGCCTACTACAGATTATAGTAGTTGGGTAGTAAATTAAGTAATGGATATGTGCTCAAAGTGAACAAAACTGCTAATGTATTTAAAATTAAATTGCGTGAAGAGTGTAGTAAATACAACAATTACCTAATGATTTCAATAGAGGTCATGGGCCATATGGGGCTTGACCCTTAAAAATGCAAGCTGTAATTGTCCCTACATGCTTAACAGGAATAAAATAGCCTTACCAGTCCAACAAGAAGATCGCATATCACATCACTTTTCTGTGATTCAAGCATGAATTGCCCTAGTTAATTACAAATCGAATATCTTGAACAGATATCTTACCTTCTCTGTCTTCTGTGGGGCTAGAGTGGCGACTGAGGGATCTAAAGTGCAATTCAGCTGCCACCGATGAAAGACGATCATTCTCGTGGGCACTGAATGAATCCAAACATAACGTATCAGTGTGTAGCTGCACCAAAACGACTACCTCTCATTCTTGGGAGATTGTTACTTAACGTGCACACAAGGTTGCGATAAACATGAGTATAACCACCTCAGCATGATTGCCAAATTGTCCTGATGCAAATTGCTCTACGGGCCTTACAACTTTTAATAACAACAACCGAAAGCCTCATTTGTTAAAGCTATGATCATATTCATGTAGAAATCAGGAGCATTAACAAGGACATTTTCTAGTCTTGAATAACCTGTAAGTTCTAAGTCATTTAACAATTCAATTTTATTTATAAAGCGCTTTTATCAATAGACCTTGTCCCAAAGCAGCTTTAAAGAAGTTAGTAAACTCTGAAATGTATCCCAATGAGCAAGCCTGGGGCGATAGTGGCAAGGAAAAACTCCCTAATGTAATGCTGGGAAGAAACCAGACTCAAGGGGAAACCAATCCTCATGTGGGGGACAGCAGAATGTGTAGTTACAGGTGATATGCAGTGTAAATATAAACACACGTGCATATGTTCAGTCTGTAACACATACAAATGTCCCCGTGGAATAATTTAAGTGAGTTTGGGTCATAATCATTGAACGCCATTTTCCAGCTCCATTTCTAGTAAACCAATTTTAGGCATTTTGCTGATTTCTTTCATTATAGTGATGCAGGCCAATAATTTGACTCTTCTGAGACGGTAACATTTTCAGAACAACAGAAAAATGTCTTTCGACTCGATTGTGAAAAAGTAGTTGGGTTAAACCAGTTGCCAGCTGAAACGCAGTAATCAGGGTAGTAAGCGTATATGTTTTATATATTATATATATATAAAAAAATACCTTATCAGTATTTTATACTGATAAGTTCAAACAGGTGCCATTGATACAGGTAATGAGTGCAGGACAAAGGAGCCTCTTAAAGAAGAAGGTACTGGTCTGTGAGAGCCAGAAATCTTGCTTGTTTTTAGGTGACCAAATACTTATTTTCCATCATAATTTTCAAATAAATTCTTTCCAAATCAGCCAATGGTGATTGTCTGGATTTGTTTTCTCATTTTGTCTCTCATAGTTGAGCTCTATCTATGATGACAATTACAGGCCTCTATCATCTTAAGTGGAAGAACTTGCTCAATTGGTGGCTGACTAAATACTTTTTTTGCTCCACTGTATATCGACAAGCCACAAAAGCTTGAGACAAAACTGGAGCTTTTTGGCAGTTCACATCAGCAAAAAGGAAGCATGCAAAGTAAAGAACACTGTAATTGCATGTTGTTAAACATGGAGGAGGCTCTGTTATGTTCTGGAGCTGTTACACTGTATCTGGCACAGGGTGTCGTGAATTGGTGCAGAGTGTAATGAAAGCTTTAGACTAACTATCAAAGCATTCTGGAGGGAAATGTGCTGCCCAGTGTCCGAAAGCTTGGTCTCAGTTTGCAGCTAGTGAGGCCTCCAAATTAATAATGACCCAAAACATGCAGCTAAAAAAAACTCTGAAGAATGTCCAAGTGGACTATTCTGAAGTGGCCCCTCTATGAGCCCTGATTTGCATCTTATTGAAAATCTGTGGAAAGAGCTGAAACATGCAGTCTGGAGAAGGTACCTATCAAACCTGGGACAGTTTGGAGCAGGCCAAAATACCTGCGGACAGGTGCAGAAGTCTCATTGAGACTTACAGAAATGGCTCGTCTGTCAGTGAGGGTTGTGTAACAAAATATTAAGTTACAGGTCAGATTTTAATAAAAACGTGTTGAAAACATGAGTAGCCCATGTTTGAAACACCTTATTGTAATAAAATGTCTTTTTTCCCACCTGTCTAAGAATCCAACCTTTCATATTGTTGGTAAAAAAGTTTAAATTTTTTTTTTTAAAGGGTTTAATAAAATGATAAATGCTCTGGCATTCAGTGAGAATTAAAATATTCTTCCATATAACTGAAATATCACAAATAAATATATAATAGACACCACTGTAACAGGGGCACCTGTACAACTCTGAGTTTTTCCCCAATCAGTCAATCAGGTGGCAGCTTTGCTATGGTTCTTGGTTTTGGATGGCCTGGTTTGTGTATTTCAGAAACTGCTGATTTGCTGTGATTTTTTACACACTATAGTCTCGAGTGTGTGTGCAGGCTAAAACATCTTCAAGATGAAAGCTCTGACATGAATGCCCAGACTGGTCCGAGCCGGCAAAGTCTATTGGAACTCAAATAAGCATGTTTTACAACTGCTGAGTGGAAAAGTGTCTTTTAAAAAAGAAATAGCACAACACATCCAAACCCTGAGACGAACGAGCTACAACAGCTAAAGATCACGTCAGGTTTTAGATTATATTTACGAACAGTTTAACAAACCCGTTAGCTGCTTAAAACATTGTGTTGTAAAAACCAAATAATAAATGAACAATAATTTAGGGTGTAGATCACAATCTACCTGGATCCTTCTGCATTAGGAATAAACAGTGATGGGTTTGGAGGATCGCTATGGCATCGAGGAACTTTGACAGGTCGAGGATTATTTCGAGGCGCTGAAAAACAGTAAACATAAATAAAACGGGAAGTCAGCTACTCGACTCAGCAACAACTATTATTATCCTTAAATGTGGAGGAAGAGGTATTTATTTGACTTGCCACTATGTTACAGGTCATGAGCAAAGAAACACTAACCAAAGTAAAGGCCGCTCACAGGGCTGTGTGGTTTCCCGATCACATGGCCGATACACTCATTCATTAGGGCCTGAAAACTCTTATATATAAAAATAAATAAATAAGAAGCAAAAAAAAAAAAAAACAAGTATTTATTTCTGCACCTGTCTAAAATGGCATATAAATAATGTCATTGTTGAGATTACTATATTAATTTAAAAGATAAAGAAAAGAATTTCAGTGGTCTGATTTTACCAGGAAATCATCTTCGGGCAGTGCCGAGATAAAAACAGGTTCAATGGCTTGGAGGAAATCAAAGCCTTGTGTTGCCCACCTACCACAGCATATACAGAGGAAGCAAACGTCGAATAGGTCAATACATTATAGGTTTTTAATTGGCACAATTACAAAAACATTCACTTAATTGCAACAGTCTAAAGCAGGGGTGGGCAGCTCCGGTCCTCGAGGGTCGCTGTCCAGCAGAGTTTAGCTCCAACCCTAATCAAAACACACCTGCCTTTAGCTTTCTAGTGATGTTGAAGACATTACTTAACTAGTTTAAGTGTGTTTAATTATGGTTGGAGCTAAACTCTGCAGGACAGCGGCCCTAAAGGACCGGAGTTGCTCAGGTCTGGTCTAGAGGCTCTGTAAATTGTAGAAGGAGAAGGGCTAACCTGGGACGGGTACCTCTTCCACTCTCACACTTTGTTAGAACATAGTTCATCCACTTCCTGGCAAAGGCAATGTAGCGTTCCCCAATACGCTGCTTAAATTCTCCTGACATCAACCTCACCACCTCCTTATGGTACTAGAATTGTTTTAAAAATAATAATCACCTGCTGTTTCATTATTTTAAGTTCACAAAGATGGGTTAGTTAGAAAGAGGAAAAAAATATATAAAAATCACAAAAAGATTTAAAATGTGTAATAATTTATTGCGGGGCAGAAAGAAATCGCATTCGCAAACCTCAAAGGCAAAGTTGTAACCCTGAATCATGGCTTCTCTGTAGTATTGTTGAAGGGTCACTGACTCGGACTCCTCTACTTCTGCCTTAAACTCCGTGGTGAACATGTATTCGACACGATTGATCGCACTGTTAATCTTACTGCACAAGTTTAGAGCCTCATTCTAAGAGGGATATAGACAGAGAGAGGAGAGAAAAACACCGGGATGTGATTGGTTAATGGTTATTAGCAACATTCTTTACACAGCCAAATGTTCATTGTTTAAGAATCTACTGTGTGCGATGATTTTGTTCATCATTTATATTGAAATACTACACAACACTATTTACTGACTGCACAGAGTCACCATAGCAGTGAGAGCATTCCAACCCCTGCCTTACATACTTGAGGACTTACTTGTTTTAGTGACCCATCATTTACTTTTACAGCATTTGGCAGACGCCATTATCAACTTACAATTTATGTCCAACCGAGCAGTTGAGGGTTAAGGGCCTTGCTCTGGGGCCCAGCAGTGGTAGCTTTGCAGTGATGGGAATCGAACTCTGGTCTTCAGATCAGCAGTCCAACACCTCAACCAATGAGCTACCACTTCTCCCCAAACCAAATCCAATCATGAATGCCACATGACATGTTAATGGAGGTTGATAATGGACATGTTAATAATGGATATGGACATGGAAATAATGGACATGGATGGACATGTTAACAATGCACATGGATATGTTAATAATGTATACGGAAGCTTTAAAAGAAATATCATATCTGAAGCGTTATGTGCTACAGGAAAGGTACCTTGAGCTGCTCTAGTGCTTTGGCAATAAGGGGCTGGCTAGAAGTCTGCTCACGACAGAGAGTCAACAGCTCCCCCATGGACTGCTGGAAGGCTTTGCGCTGGACCATCAGATGGCCAGACTGCATTACAATAAGCAACATATTGTCCACCTAAATAGATGAGAGGAAAGTAATAGATTAATAAATTAATAGTGAAACACCAAACTAAAACGCTAGGATGAGGAATGAACAGATAAGCATTGGTGTATGTGTTCATAATAGAAGTGTATTCATATTCTGTCTGTGACTAAATTTGTAAGGCAACATCCCAGAAGTCTTTTTGAGTATGATGCTACAAGCTTAGCACATATTTTTGGCCAGTTTCTCCCATTCTTTTTTTCTTGAGAGACCTCTCAAGCTCCATCGGGTTGGATTGGGAGCATCAGTGCACATTCTTTTATAGTGCATCTTCAGCGGCACGAAATGTGGAATGTTCCGACACTATACACTAATCTTCATTAATCTCTAATAACAGTTGTGTATGTGTACACACTATACCTTGTTATGCAGTATTATATAACTTCCAGTTAATTCACCTTCATTGCTTTCAAGCTATCTGCTGTCTCCATGCGTGGTACCAGTTTGACTACAGTCCCATCCCAACCGGTCCAGCTGGCCTCAGCAGGGACATCCTCAGCTCTGTGCTTGCTCATGAGAAGGTAGGCCTCATCTTCAAGGATCTCATCTGGTTCTTTCGAGCACTCATTCCCTGCTGCTGCATTCAGTAGCTGCAAGATGGTGTGCCGCTGGTCTGCCAGACTGCATGGGACAAAGACTTGTAGTTCATCTAACCCTGGGATATGGACCTGCATATTAAAGAAACATTCACGCAAACATATGGGGCTCCATCATTGGATCTCATTTACTACAACTGAAGACAATTTCTTCATGTATATAGGCTTGTAATTATGTATACATACATCGGCATGTAATATATATATATACACATATATATATAGAGAGAGAGACATACATACATATATATACATACACACACACACACACACACACACGGCATGTATATAAGCAAGGATCGTAAGCAATCTGCTATAAACATTGCTGCCTCAACGCCAGTTGAGCTTAATGCTTGCTGTTCATTTTGAGGTCAGCTACCCCATGATGAGCGGCTGAGATTAGTTTACTCTGCGATCGTAGCGGATGTTAACCGATCGCTCTGGTGTGAATATACGCAAAATCGCCGGTCCAGACTACATTTCTGGTCATATCCTTAAAACATGCGCAAACATCCACCATTATGTCCGTACAAGACTCCCAGTGTTCCCAGCTGCTTGATTGACTGGCACCCTGTTGTTCCAACCCCCATCAACAGTAAGTGAATCAAATGTGCTTGAACGGAAAACATAGACGTGCACTTCTTTTGATTACTGACGCAGCTTTTCGTCGATTGTATAATTTCTATTGTTTTGTTACATTCTAAACGCTATTCATTTCACAGACACTACACTCTGATAACTATATTCACTATGTTGCTTAGAGGGTTAGGGTACTGTTGCAAAAGAAATCCTTCTGTACTTTAATTTAAGTAAGAACCGCTCTTTACATCTTTAACTTGTAACGGAGTAATATTTGACCAGTAGTATCTGTACTTTTACTCCAGTAAGGAAGTTCTGGACGTTGTCCACCTCTGATTTATAGTAACTCCGTGCCATGAACCTTAAAGTGGATGGCACTAAAACAACAGAAGATTAAAAAGCCGACAAACAGAAAATACATTCAAGACTGGAAAAAAAAAGAACCATGTTTGGGGAAGTGGTAGCTCAGTGGTTAAGGTGTCGGACTGCTGATCTAAAGACCAGGGGTTCTAAATCAAAACATTTCTGCTTATATTGTCATTTAATTGCAAACAGACAGGAACTTTAATTTGTGAGGAATTCACTTCCTTGGTTTAGATTTATTTGATAGGAAACAGACATTCTAGGCTGAGCACGGCTATTGCTATGGAGACTGCTGTATTAACAGTAACACAAAGGGGGGGGGGGGGGTGTGAGAGTACCTTGACACAGTTTATGTCTTTCAGGGCTTGCAGGATGCAGGACACTTCACTGGCTAGAATGAATTCAGCAGCAATCTCTAGGTCCTGTAGAAAAGAAGCATGTACACACACACGTTCAACGACACATTAAGTGACGACTAAAGCATGTACTTTACATCTACACACAGCTGAAAAGCAGCTACACGGCGCGATCACTTCCTGCGTTCGGAAAATCTGATCACAAAACAGTTTTTTTATGCCGAGATATAAAACAAAGCTTAAACAGCAACCCCCAATCTCCAAAGTGATAACGCGTTGGACAGACCAATCAGCGGCCGCGCTACAAGACGCGCTGGATGACGTAGACTGG
>JAOUQX010000027.1:4370256-4382966 GCA_028566295.1 Liobagrus marginatus
TAGTGACCCAAACCTCCCGTCACACACCATTAGTGACCCAAACCTCCCGTCACACACCATTAGTGACCCAAACCTCCCGTCACACACCATTAGTGACCCAAACCTCCAGTCACACACCATTAGTGACCCAAACCGTATAAGGATATATCCGATAACTAAAACTAAGAAAGCGAATTCTTACCTCTTGAGCAGGCATGTCACTTAGCAGTGCAGTCCGGGACCTCTGTAATGAGCGGTCCATCAGTTTGTGCAATCGTAGGATAAGCTTCCGCAAACCCATCTGTTTTAGGGCCTTGTCCACAAACGGTCTATAGATACCTGTTGGGCAGTACTGAGTTTCATTGTTACACACTGGGAACAACTCCTCCGATAGCTGATGAGAAAGCTTAGACGAAGTCACATGATCCCTTTTGACTCCTAACTCATCCCGGTTGCGCTCTGGTGTATTCGCTGCAAAATACATGACGCATTCATTCTCTTTATTGTCCTTTTCTTTAGCATCATTCTCATGAGCGCAACGGGGTGAGGGAATCTCAAAGACAGGCCAGCCAATATCGGAAAGGTCTCCGAGTCCCAGCACGGTACCCATCACACGCAGTTTTTGGTTCAGGTCCTGAGTAATATTGAGCCACAAGCAAAGTGCCTGCACTCTGCCCTGGAAGTCTCTTGCCGCATACTTTTCATAGTCTTTCTGCAGAGTCTGTAGAGACGGGTAGAGCGCTTCTACAGACTCAAGCAACCCCATTACACCCTTCACCTGCTCAAAAGCCAGACATTGCCTCTGCAGATGTTCCTTACAGGTCAAATCCGGACCAAGCAAAGCTGTAGCATCAACCTCCAGCCAAGAACCAAGACTGGTCCCATAATTAGCATCGTCTGAGTAGCAATACCGGTTTCCGCCACACACAAGTTGAGCTTCGGGTGTGACCAGGCTGCTGTAGTCTACCTTAAAGTGTAACACCTTGTTGATGATGTCAGGGATAGCCTGACGGGCCGTGTACAGGAAAAGATCCTGGTCAGTTATGCTACGGCGTGCATGCCAGGCTTGCAACTCCAACCAGATCACTTCGTTGTTCTGACCCATGACGGCCGTATTCTCTAGGCCGCGCTGTTCCTTTTCTTTCTTTTTAGAGGACATTGAGGTCAGTTTGAGAAGTAGCCGTAGAGTCTCAAAAAATTTGAGACGGTCAGCAGGACAGTCGGTCCTCGACGTCTGGCGGTGAGTACGAGGTAGAGACGGTGACATAGAGACGGGACCCAAGCTCAGATACGGCTTCCTGGGGTCCATGTTGACTGTGCTGTAGGAGCCCGACTGGGAGAAAGGACCAAACACAAAAGAGCCCTCAAACGTCTTCTTTTTGTCCCTCTCGTTGGAACGAAGATTAGAGCGCTGTTTCTTGCCTTGCTTGTACGTGAACTCTTCAGTATGTTCATACGATTTGGCACTTTCCAGCTCCCTCTGGGACAACGGGTTGGACAGAATTTTATCTAAAGATTAAAAAAGCAGCAACAATAGACATTAGCTAAATTAGACATCAGATTTGTTTTTGTTTAAATAAAGTATGCTTTGAGAACACGTACACTTATAAGACAGTTTCCAAAAAAGTTCAACTGACTCTTGGCTCATAACACTTCTTTTTCAGATCATGGCAAGGTACAAAATTTGAATTGTCTGTCAATAAAAGTCTCATTACTTGGTATAAAACATTTACTACAGAAACCCTTGAACCGCCGCTGTGAAACCGATGCTATTTTACGGCACTAAGATATTATCCAAACTACTGTTTCTCAAAACTAATTAGAATAAAACCTAGCAACTCGAATATTATTTTGCCAATTAATGTGTGTCTAAAATACGCAGAGAGGGAAAAAAATACCTTTTGACATGACTTACATCATTTAGATACCGTTTCCAAAGTAGGGGCGTAAATAACACAAAAAAAAATTATATACTTAAAAATTAATAAATATATATACACAAACAATATTTAAAGCTGTTGCTGGGAATCGAACCCCGGTCTTCAGATCAGCCATACACAACACCTTAAACACTGAGCTACCACTTCCTTTACCACAGTTGCTTGACAGCAGATCTGATAAACTCACACGTTGCATGAAACATAGGTTTAGGAATGTAGAGTGATCTAGAACCTGTTGGTGGCAAAAAGAACTTTGTTTTATTCCTGCAGTAAAGTTCAAAACAATCAGGGCATTTCACCTTTTACAGGAGAGCGTCCTATAGCTCGGTTCTGACCGCCTCTCGGGTATTTACCAGACATACGCTTCATCAGACGGGGCGTGTATGGTGGGGACGTCCCATACACACAGTCCTCTTCCTGGCTGAGTTCATCACACAAATCCTCCACATTCGTGTTAAGCGGAGACACATGTTTTGGGGATTCTGTCGGCCTGCCAAAAGAAGACACACCAATGCTTAGAAACGGGATATAATTACAGCAATATAATGCAAACATTACAGTCCTCAACAGGAACATAAATAAAGTTGTACAATACCGTAAGAAAATAAAAGTGTGTGCAAAGATAGATCGAGTACAGAAAAGGATTTCAGGTCGGTGAGATTGGGAAATATTATATCAAATGTGGGGTCTTGAACTAACGTCTTCTAGCGCCACCAACATCTCAAAGTTTCATAACAATGCGCAATCACTAAATATCATCAATTACACTGATGTTTCTTTCCTAGATTTAATAATAATTAATAATGTAATGAATTAATTCCTAACCCTAAATATTAATTCTAATTTATTTAATAAAAAAAAAACTTACATACGAATTTTATCTAAAGTCACCAATTACATTATGGTAGCAGATCTGACCTGTAAGTGCATGGTTCATACTAATGACAGCAAGGCCGCTGAGGCGCTCTTGTGGCCGCTCGTGACACTGTGGCATAGTGAGGCATTATTTGATTCGTTTCAGCTTTGAAAAGTCCCGACCAGGTTAACTGACCACACACACACGGCGACATTATATCATTGAGCTCATCGTGACCGTGCTAATGAGCAGTAAAAAAACAACAACAAAAAAAAAACGGATGTCCCGTGCTGCCCCCAGCAAGAAGCCGCCCTGCCCTGTCCTGCCCAGTCGCCCATGCTTAAACCCGCCAGTTAGCGTGTGCGTTATTTGAGCGGACTTTGCTTTTCTGTTGAGCATGACCGTATACGAGTGGAGCGTAAACATATGCGCTGTGAATGACTCATCTGAACACACATCCATAGAGCGGATTATTGAGAGGAGCTTTATTGGGATTTCAGCCTTTTTACTCTTTAAAACTTTCAGTACATCCCAATAAAAGTCTGCCGAATGTACACTAGTACACAAAAAAAATGCTTAACACAATAGTGTGCAAAATATAAATGGGTATACTTTCCATTGGTTTTAGCATTCCTATTAATGATATAAAGACAGCCATCATAAGAGCATTACGGTTGCTTATATATTATAACCACACCCTAATATTAACAGACAGAGACGGATTATCCAATGGGCATTACTGGCCCAGGGGCCCGTACGCACTTGGGGGCCATGAAGAGAAGAATTATCCTTGATAATTTAGTGCTCATATCACTAGTTTACAGTAGCTCTGCCCACCAGTGACTAGCTGGACCACTTAAGAGTAAAAACTGACGCGTGTAATTCAGGGTTGTAGATGCTAGAAAATACAGCTCGGAGTTCCCACTTTGGACCAAATTGGGGTCAAAGCTGCCGTTTGCTGAGCTTGCTGTTCTCGCGTTACCCAACACTTCTCATATTAAAAAGGTATTTACGTTCAATAAAACTGAAGAAAATGTTCGTAAATGTATAAATAAAAGTGCTTAACAATGAATAATAATACAAGTCCTTTTTGCTACCATATTCACTCAAGTGATTTTTTTATTGATTATTTGTTTTTACATTTCAGATAATGATGCCAATAAAAAGCAGGCTGTTAATTTTAATCTAAACAGAAAATAAAATGACAATTGGTTTAATTGGTCAAGTGCAACAAGTGAAGCGAGCGGACTGTCTGTGTGTGTAAGTGCAGGGAAATGTATTGATATTGCTCTTCTATCTATATATATATATATATATATACACACACACATATATATATAGCTTGCTGATATATACAGTGTTTTAAACATATGGTGTAAATGCTGCATGATGGATAATATCTGCAGATGTTTATGTTTTACTTCAGGTAGTGATCATAGCGGGGGGATGGGCTGCAAGACACTGTGCCTAGGGGCCTCTGAAGTCTTAATCCGTGCCCACATTTGTGTTTGTAAACAAAGAGAAGCATAACCAAACAACAAAAAGTCTTTCATATAAAATTACCGTAATGTCACTTGACTATCTATTTAAAAAAAAAATTGGGCCATCATCCAATGCTGGTGTACTCTGTGTCCCATACGTTTTAAGTTTAAAACATGTAGGAAGGCTACAATTAGGTTTTATGCCCCAAACCTTTGTAAAACACTACTTAAGAGTTTTAGGAGTATTACGGCTTTCCCTAAATTTAGGCGACTTAAACATCCTTGTTTTACAGCCCTTTAATTAAATCATGTGTTTTCAAAGCCATTTTATTACCTACACAGATCAATATTCGTGATGACTATACCGCCCATATAAGAGCACACAAGATTAGTAAATAAAGCCAATTTACACATGAAATAGTCCGAAGTTCTACACGCATTACGGTAAGAAACGGAACGCAAAACGTACTGGGATGTGTTAGCAAATATCAAAGCTTTAAAAAACGGTTTCTCAAACACGAGCTACTTTACGTTAAAGCTAACCAATATCGCTCAATTTACAGCAACGCTTAAAATCAGAAAGTGGTATTTAACTCGGTCGGCAGATTAATGGATTGGCGGTGGTCACATTTCCAGAAGCCATTCCGCTCGTTTGTTTCGCGTCTTGAGACACAAAACACATTTAGCAAACCAAGCTGTTGGATCTCTGCAATCCGCCACAGCGGGGTTACACATTTAAAGTGCGAGTTTACACATTTAATTTGACTTCTAACGTAAAGTATAAGATAGGCAACACGCACCAAAGTTTATACAGCTTTGCCGGAAGCCAGTAGGCTACTTTTAACCACCGAGCTAAGGGCAACGACAAATGTGGCCAGAACTACACAAGTTATTAGCTGCTAACTTGTTAGCTTCTCCTGACCACACAATAATAATGCGTTACCTTTCTCAATGGGTAGACCCTTTCATCAAGTTTTACATTTCGATCAAAACAAAATACATTTATGCAAATGTATAGTCATTAAACTTGGCTGTTTTTTTGTTTTATTTGCCGAAAAAAAAGTTTTTAACTTTTACGTAAAATTTGATTATGCGCTGCGCTCGGAGCACTTTATGGCAGGAAGATGTTTTCAGACGCTCGCGCAGGCGCAGCTCCGTTATTACGCCATGTTGGGTTAACAGCAGCGAGCCCCGAGCACTATTTAGCAAGATTTCAGTCCCGGCTGTGTGAACTTAAATGTACTGGCTCCTCTCCTGCGCTTACCTGCCTTGTCCTGTAGGCTCCATACCGGGCCGTTGCAACAATGACTTTTGCTACTTATGCATGGGTTCAAGCATGTCTGACGTAACGAAATATTCGATTCCACGTTTGCTCTTTGCAAGTAAAGATCCGTTAAATGTCCCCGGAATGCAGGTTTACTATCCGTCTGCAGAGTTGAAGCTGGACCGTGCGTACACTGACGCCATATTTACACGACTGGGAGGGAGTGCCAATCATTGTGCTACTACGGCAACTCGTTCAGTACATAGGAAAACCTTTAAGATAGGCGACGGTCAGGTGGCGCCACAAATCCGTGTTGCAGATGGCTGCACTTATGCCGAGAAGTATTCATTAGGGTTGTATCGAGCAGGATTAACGGATGCTGAGAAAGAATGCGCGTGCGCAGTGGCAGTAAAAGTATTTGATTCCACTGGGTTTTTATTTTAAGACAAAAACAAATGATCACAGATGGAGCCGTTGCAAAAGCATGTGGAGATATACATTGTTTATGTCTGGAAAACAAATTTTTTTAAATCTCTGGGATAATTTTTTCTTAAATTGGTTTAAAAATTCCCCCAAAATTTTGCAACTCATCAAAATGTAAATTAAGTGAACACCATTGTGAGTTGCAAAGAAAATCCTCAAACAACATTGCAAGGTGGGGGGATAGAGTATTTGGTAGATGCTCTTATCCAAAGCAACTTACATCCAAGCGGTTAAAGGGCCTTACTCAGGGGCCCATCAGTAGCAGCTCGTCAGTGCTGGGAATCGAACCCTTGTCTTCAGATCAGCAGTCCAACACCATGACCACAATATGGAATCTGAATGGGCCTTAAGTACATACATAAACCCAGTGTATTAAGACCAGATGTAGGCCCAGTATGGGTATTGGACTGGCCCCTCATAATGTATGTGTTTATATTTCACTGTAAAATAATGATTATTATTTTATTTTTAATGATAATAAAAAAAAATTATAAGCTCGTCTATGAAAACGTAGACTTCTCTGCTATTCAAATCACTTATACAGCGCTCCATAAGACATGGAAAAGTTCTTGGGGTATTGGTGAACGCCTGTGGCATACGATTAAACTCCCTAAACCTGAGTTCGTGGATGTCTCCTTACCACCCGAAGCACAGGGAGAACATGCAAACTCCACACAGAAACACCTTGGACAGGAATCGAACCCATGACTGTGTTGCTGTGAGGCAGGAGCGCTAAACGCGCTGCCACGGCGCTGCCCCATGTACAGATATGTAACAAGGAAAATTCAAAATAAACCGCCGTCTACTAAATCAGTGTGTTTTCCACTATATATCCATTTTAATATATTATCGTGGCGTTTGAGATTAATCACACATGTCTAAGAAAGTTCTGGAAGGAACAAGTTTGGGAGCCGCTAATCTCGAGTATTCAGCAGCTGTGCAAAGTTTTAAAATGTTCAATCGGAATGTCTCTGCCAATTGTGAAATGTATATGATAAAGCTTCTTTAACATGGCCGAATGCCTCTGGGGAGTTTGAACTTTCAACTCACTTCGTTAAAAGCTTTCATGTGTATAGAATAATAAATGAATAATATTAAAAGTGTGAAATATTTGAATATTCTATAGAAAATATATAAATTATAGTTTTTAAATAATAAAAACTATATTTAATTGGCAAAATAAACACATGATACGGCCGAATGCTTTCTTGATAGCAAAATTATAATCCTATAAGGTCAAATTATTAATAAGACTATACATTTATACGCTATCAGTTTGGATAAGGCCGAAAAAATTTGTCATTTTTAAATTTCCCCCCAAAAATATTAATTAAAAAAGTTTGCATTTGCATGAAGCAAAATTTCTAATCTTTATATGCATGTACAACTGATCATTGAGACCATCATTAGTCCTCCATTAAGGTGCTGGAATTGTGGCCCACTTTTTTGTGGGCTTTGTTTTAGTGGGTATTAATAGATTTACATTTACAGCATTTAGCCGACGCGCTTATCCAGAGCGAGTTACATCAGAGCAGTTCAGGGTTAAGGGCCTTGCTCAGGGGCCCAGCAGTGGTAGCTTGGCAGTGTTGGGAATCGAACCCCTAACCACTGAGCTACCGCTTCGGCCAATAGGATCTATTCTTTCTCTAAAAATCGTTTCGTCATAAACCAAGTCACACCCTGAAAGGCCACTGATTTCATAAACAGTACTCATTAGATTACAGAAAATAATATAGGTAATGGTCTAATGTGTGATACAAACTTAGTTTGTTTACTTATAATAGCTTTTTCCAATGCATCCGTTTATGTTGTCGATGCTTCATTTAAAGCGTTTACATAACCCTACACCCGAACAATTTCACAAAAAACATTCATTATTTTGTAATATGACAATCTTATATTAACATTATTTCAAACTGTAAAACCTTCTGTGTTTTTATTAGGATTCTAAGGATATGCATTAACTACTTTCAAGTTTAAAAAATATACACACACACATTTAATGGCATAAGCTATACTCGAAAATATTATTCCATTCTGCATACATCAGCATCATTTAGAGTCAAATATTATAGATTTTTTTTATATTATTTATGTCCTTCCAGCACAAATGCCATTACACTGGCCGGTTGTAAAATAAATATTGTTAAAGTTTCCAGCTTTGATGTAGTTCAATCGTCAAGTGCAGTGTCAGCAAATTTCCTGTTCCAGCTGTACTGCAATCTGGCCATAAAAAAAAGTTGCATGTCTCTCCGTGATTACGGGGGTATTATTGTGTATTTTGTCCCACCCTTGTGGCTCAGAGGAAACCTGCAGGCAGGCCGACTTTTCTGGGGTACTTCTGTCGCACTTCTGACAAAGGCATGCAGACGAGGAAGGCGTTGGAAAGGAAGATGACGATAGCATACTTCCTGGTGGAAGAACGTCATTTCCATCTTGCTTGTAGCTTTTGTAAAACGGTGTATTCATTGTAAACACAGTGGAGTACACCGACTCGTTTGGATGGGGTTCATTATCTTGGCAATAATGATTGGCGCCGGTTACATTATTCGGAGACGTGAACCTTCCGCCTTGGCCATCGGTTGCGCCTTCATCTGCCCTTTGAACCATTCCCAACCGGAACTGAATCTTTTTCCTGAGGTTCTGCAACGCACCCTGGAATCGCTTGCTGAGTAGAGCATACAGTAACGGATTGATGTCCGAGTTAAACAGCACAAGCCAATATGAGAACGTGACTGCAGCAGGTGGTAATTGGGTCACGGGTCGGGAAAGGGCAGTCTCTGTGGCCTGTACCAGAGCAACTCCAATGTAAGGTGTCCAGCACAGGAAGAAGGCAGCAATAACCATGAAAAGCCTCACAACCCCATGTTGCTGGGGATAACTTTTTGGCAATTTGCTACCACTTTGAGGATGAGACAGAAAAGAACGGACACGTTGACCAGAATCTCTGAAGCTCCTTTTCTCTTTAAGATGACCAGTTGGTTCTCCAGTTGTCTGAAGATTTCCTTTCGGATAAGGAATATTAAATTGAGATCCTGATACAAACCTTCCACTTACATAGTACACAAGACTAGACGGGTCATGCATTTCCGGGTCCAACACAGCTGAACACTGGTGGGACGATCGAAATGATGACGATGTGTTCACCACGCTGCTGTGTTGAAAGTGCTGTTGAAGGCTATGGATTCGTTGAGCATGGTGCTGGGCCACCCGTACAATCTTCGCATAGCAAAAGAGAATGACTAGGGCAGGGAGGAAAAAGCAGAGGGCTGCCATGGTAACTGTGTAGCTGGGACTGCTAGCCCAGTTGACCGCGCAGCTATACATAGGAGTCACAAAGCTGATGTTTCCCCAACCTAGGAGAGGTGGGCAACTGGTGAGCATGGCCTGCAGCCAGATCCATAGTACAGCTGCACCAGTTCGCCATGCAGTACAGCGTGAGTTATAGCGCAGGCAGTCCACAATGGAGTAATAGCGATCCAAAGCTATAGCTGCAAGTGTTAGGACTGATGCATTGCAGTAGACTGATGATGTGTAACCCACGTAAAGACATAAATCCTGCAGTAGAAATAAAAAGGAATATTACTGTAATTACCTTGCATACCGTTCAGGTTACAGGCCAGAATCTACAAAATGTAAATAAATAATGAGGGGGGGTTATATGTGATCTCAGCAACAATTGTTCGAGTGAAAGTGCTACGTTAATAACGGGCCACAATGGAAAATGGGGTAGAGTCGTTTGAGCTGCCAGGAAAAATATTTTGATTATTATAAACACTCTTGGTCTGCAGTCATGCCTCACAGCAAGAAGGTCATGGGTTTGATTCCCAGGGTGTTTCTGTGTGGAATTTACATGTTCTCCCCGTTTTTGTGTGGGTTTTCCCCGGGTACTCCGGTTTCCTCCCGCCTCCAAACACATGCAATTGGGCATAGGTGAATGTGCTACTCTAAATTGTCCATAGGAGTGAATGTGTGTGTGTGAATGGTTGTCTGTCTCTAAGTGTTAGCGCTGTGATTAACTGCTGATTGTACAGTGTGTACACCGCCCTAACTCACACCCTAAGTTAGCTGGGATAAACTCCACGACCCTGAACAGGATAAGCGTTAGATAATGAATGAATGAATGAATAAACTCATCTGTGGTAAGCAGAGAATCATCTTTATAAATTTGACTGACATATGACACATGATGATGTGGTCTGTTAATGATGTATTGCACATCAAGATGCTTCCCAGCTCACTGTGGTTGTAATGAGTGCACCATTTCAGGACACCTAACCCTAATCTATCCATTTTCTATTTACCTTTAAGTCGTTTGCCAGACGCCCTTATCCGGGGTAACTTTCGTTTGTCCAACAGAACAGTTGTACAGGGTATGGAGCCTTGCTCAGGGGCCTAGCAGTGGCAGCATGGGCTGAGATCACACATTATTATTCCACATTCCTAACCCTATATGAGAAACGGTAGCGCTTGACCTGAATTTGTATTATATGCATTGTGCTGCTTAGATTAGATAATTAGATAAATGCTTAACTGAACATGACACACACACATATATATACACACACACACACACATGCATACAGTGGAACCTCTTATAATGAGTAATTCGCATAATGAGGCAAAAAAATTTGTGAAAAAATTGCTCCTTTAACGAGCGACATTTCGCATAACGAGTGACGCAGAAAGGGGAAGAATAAACATTATTTATTTATTTATTTTCATTTTTCAGATCCTATTTATCACATACATGCAGTGAGATGTTTTTATTCCGCATATCCCAGCATATGAATTTGAACGCTGGGGTCAGAGCGCAGGGTCAGCCAGAACGAACGCTGCCCCTGGAGCAAGTGCGGTTAAGGGCCTTAATCAAGGACCCAATGATGGTAGCTTGGCTGGTGCGAGACTTGAACCCCCGACCCTCTGATCACTGATCCAGTGCCTTACCACTGAGCCACCACATCCCACATATGATCCTTAACAATTTATAAGTATGTAATTTTATTTAAATAAACATTAAAAATAAAAAAAAATGAATATTTTTTTCGCATGGAACGCATTAACGTGTTTTACATTGATTTATATGGGAAAATGTGTTTCGAGTGTTTCACATAACGAGCAAGATTCTGGAACGAATTATGCTCGTTATGAGAGGTTCCACTGTGCGCGCGCGCACACACACACACACACACAGTATAGATTTAAATGAATACTCCAGGCAGAAGATCAATAGGGATAATTAATAAAAGCTTCTAAGCTAAGATTAGTGCTGTTTCATTTCTATAATAGTAATTTCTTACAATTGTTTACATTAGTAGGTTGTGTCTAAGGTTTTAACGTACATTTATAATGGAGATACTGTATATGAGTAGCTGGCCTTACTAACAGTGCAGTTCACCCATCCATTATTCATGATCGAAACGGCCACAAACGGCATGACACCAATGCCAACCAGGAAGTCACTGATGGCCAAATTAATAATGAGCACAGACGTCACCGAGTGGAATGTCTTTGTTGCCACCACAATCATGATGACCAGGATATTTCCTAACAAACAGAAATGTAAATAAAGTTGTTAAATGGAATCAGAGTAGAGGAAAATATTTACATTTGCAGCAGTTAGCCACGCTTTTATCAAAAGCGGCTTCATTTATCTTATCTATCTTTACTGAGCAGTTGAGGGTTAAGGGCCTTGCTCAGGGGCTCCGATCAGTAGTTCAACACCTTAAACACAGATCTACCGCCTGCTTCCCTTGAAATGATTCCTTATTTAGTTCTTATCTAAAGATAAATGAATAAATAGAACAGCGCAGTGCTTTCATTAACAACAAATGTCCTGTTTACAGATCATATTGATTTTGGCCAACCGAGCCGGACAAAGATATCTAATACGGTCGGTTTTAAACGTCTTTACAAATGTAAAGACAAAACAAAAAACCTTCCCATAAGGGGACACTCCGAACTGTGACTATGTATTACAGTATTATACATTTATAGCATTTGGCAGACGCCTTTACGCCCTTATCCAGAGCGACTTACATATATGCTCACAGTGAGCAGTTAAGGGTTAAGGGGCTTTTTTTTATTATAGCCTTTAAATTCAATTCAATTTTATTTATAAAGTGCTTTTAGCAATACACACTGTCCCAAAGCAGCTTTACAGAAAATACACATTAAAAAGAAATAGATTAAAAGTGAATGTATGACATATATCCCAATGAGCAACGACGATGGAAAGGAAAAACTCCCTAAATGTAATGTTAGGAAGAAAATATTCCTTATTATAGCCTATTATACCCCACTATAGCCTTTTTATTACAGCCTACTATTATACCTATTAGCCTATTATAATATAATAGTAGGCTATAATAGTGTATACTAGTAGGGTACAATAGGGTATAATAGTAGGGTATAATAGTAGGGTATAATAGGGTATAATAGCAGGGTATAATAGTAGGGTATAATATGGTATAATAGTAGGCTATAATAGTAGGGTATAATAGGGTATAATAGTAGGCTGTAATAGGGTATAATAGTAGGGTATAATATGGTATAATAGTAGGGTATAATATGGTGTAATAGTAGGGTACAATAGGGTATAATAGTAGGGTATAATATGGTGTAATAGTAGGGTATAATATGGTGTAATAGTAGGGTACAATAGGGTATAATAGTAGGGTATAATAGGGTATAATAGTAGGGTATAA
>JAOUQX010000027.1:4439398-4455068 GCA_028566295.1 Liobagrus marginatus
ACACACAGTACATACATATACAGTATATAGATACACACACACACACACAAACGTGTGTGTGTGTATGTATATATATATATATATATATACATACACACACACACAACAATAATATAACAATAGCATTTTTGTTTGGATTCACTTTGTCTACTTTGAGGACTTGAAATGACTCCTGCAAATCTGATGATGGGTTTTATATGTATAATATTTTTATATTCTGAACCGTTCGCATGCTTTCAAGCACCAATATGTAGTAGATAAGATGCATAGGATCAGCATATCCGCGTTACAGTGTCAGTACAGTCCTGTGACCATAATTATTGGGTTCCACCCAGTATTTTGTTTGCACGACACAAAGGTGTATTGATGTCGAACCCTTCGCTTGCATTTGTATCTCTTTGTTGGTCCAAATATTTCACCTTCTATCTGCATCATGATTGAAAAGTGAAAGTTTTTATTTAATGCCTACTCGCCCCTTACCGAATCTGACAACGTAACAGGGTATGCAGTGTGCGATGCGTTAGGGTCGCTGCCGGAATGCACTCATCTCCCTCGCCTTTTGGGTAGACTAGGCCGTTTCACTTCACGACTTGCGCTATGTCCTATTTACGACGGGGTCATCGGAATGCATCTGACCGAAGTCTGCGACTCGCTGTATTGTGCTGAAGTAAGTATACAACGGCAGCAATCATGGTGTCACTGAAGTGTGTGCGAGTGCTATGTGGTGGTGTTAGTAAAGCACGCGCGTACCCAGTAAGGCCTGCATATTTCCAGAGCTGTGGTCCTCTGCACAGCTACAGCATCTAAGAACAATAATGCCACCCAGAACACCATCCTCACTGGCCAGAAATGGGGAGCCTATAAAAGACAAATGGACTACAACTTCACACAAGCAGCCATGTACAAATAAGATGAATAGTTCTATATTGGAGCAGGTTGCGCCGTGCCTTTTTTTCTTGTGCGATGTCTTTTCGGAGCCTGAGAGCATTCACGTATTAGATACTGTAGAACAATACAAGCCATATCCATCCATCCATCCATTCATTCATTTATTATCTAGCGTTTATCCTGTTCAGGCTCGTGGGGGCGCTGGAGTCTATCCCAGCTAACTCCGGGTGTGAGTTAGGGCAGTGTACATCCTGTACAATCAGCAGTTAATCGCAGGACTAACACTTAGAGACAGACAACCGTTCACACACACATTCACTCCTATGGGTTTAGATTATCCGATACACCTATGCACAATCGTGAACACAGCAGTGACTAAATGCTACACCAGATAGTCCTGCCGTGTGAACTCAGGACAAGGAATGTTCCACAATCTACAGGGAATTCATGCTTTTTCTGAGGATTCGACACAGGATTTGATTAGTGTTCCTAATAAAGGGCTCTTTCGGTGTAAACTGAAATGGGTGGCTTAATTGCATGTAGGAAGCTTAGCATGTTTTCGTAGCAGGATCGTAGGCGCAAGCATTCACGGGCAGCCTCACATATATGATAAAGTCAGAGGTACTAACCGATAAATTTGTTTTGCATAGCCTCCAAGAGCGCCTGATGAGCATTGTCAGCCTGCATAGCCGTGGAGCACTCTCTAGCTAACATGGTGCGCATCAGATGCTCTCCACATCCTGTGACAACATGAACGAGAAGATTCAGCTACAGAATACAGCGTAGTAGTTTACATTTCAACTCGGTTTCAGACAATTAAACTGACATTTGGCTGCGGATAGCATGACCACGATGACCATGTCTTATGTCACACCGTTATGTTTTGATCGTGAGATTTCAGTGTAACACATTTAGTCTTTTGATTTAAATTGATCTGATCACTTTTCTTTCCCAGACATTTTTATATCCTTTATATATATATATCGAATTTTAGCCTATTCAGCCAGACAGAACTGGTTTAAACAGGTTTTAAATGTGACTTTTTCAGTTCTGCCGACATATTTTCTCATGGATCGGGTCAGGGATTTATCATGGCTAACTCAAACACCTAGACTTTGTTGTCCTTTAGCCATATATTACCACAACTTTGGACATATGCTTGAGGTCATTTTCAATTTTAAACCCGAACAGACCGATTTGCAACTGAGCAACTTAACTTAATACATAAACATAATTTTCCTTCCTTATGATGGCATTTATTTTCCAAAAAATTATTATATTATAAAGTTATTTTCCAAACGTACACCCATAACAAAGTCTGTCGGTTCATGGTTAACAATGTTGGATATGTCTCTTCAACTTGCAAGCATCACCCCATAAATTTCTCCATATGCAACAATTGTCATTGTGGTCAAACAGTTTAATAGTTCTTTCATCGGACTAGGATCATTGGCCACGTTCGCATGTGCTAATCTGAACACAGGCCTTTTATGGTAGTTTTGGAGACGCAGTAGCTTCTTTCTTTGCCTAGCTGCCTTTCAGGTAATCTATACAGCACTCGCTTTACTGTGGATTACTTACTGTGGGTAGGGCGGGGCTACAAATTATGAGAAAAAAACATGGGGATATATATATATATATATAAAGTTCTTAAAGTTCAGTTTATTGGTCACATGCACATCATACAGTACAACTCTTTGATTCCGCATATCCCAGCATACAAATTTGAACGATGGGGTCAGAGCGCAGGGTCAGCCAGAACAAAATGCGCCCCTGGAGCAGGTAAGGTTAAGGGCCTTGCTCAAGGACCCATTGATGGTAGCTTGCCTGGTGTGAGGCTTGAACCTAGACCCTCTGATCACTGACCCAGAACCTTACCATTGATATTGTATATTTATACTTTCATTGTATACTTTGGATTGTACAGACAAATGCGATACCTTCAGGCGTTAAAAATGGCTCCCATAGATAAAACAGGTTTGTAAAGATTGTTGTGGAAATCCAACCTTAATGGATTATGGAGACCAGATCAGTCAAAGACATGTAGTATAGCAAAGATTTTATTAAAGTATTAAAGTAAAGAGATTAAACAATTAGTCAAATGATCAGAGTATTAAGGCAAAGCTTAGATCTAAAGGTGAAATCTGAGACCAGCGTAAAGCTGTTCCAGAGTTACCCAAATTCGAATCATCCAAAGCCTTCTTTTGTGCAAACAGTCTTACACACACACACACACACACACACACACACACACACATAGATGCACAGACATTCTGTCGCTCAAAACAAACCTTCACGACGAGTGTCTGTGCGTGTTTTGGGAACACTCAGAACCTTCTAACAAAACTTGTCTGGGTTTTTATTCATATTACCAACCCTCTGGCCAGAACCAGTGTTCTGAAGGTATAACTACTGCCACGTCTAGTCACAGAGACCTTTGGCCTAGTTATTTAAAACGACATCAAATTCAAACTGGAAAACCCATGACAAGATACGCATTATTTTCTACGGCGTGCGCTGATCTTCGCAAAAATATTGAGCAATGCGTCGAGCGTGAAACTCTCAGAATAGGCCAAACATGTTTTAGTTCATCCAAAGTTGTGTACATACCTGAGGTACTCACAGCTGTAGAATAAGGTCTAGCATCACGGGCATTTTCGGCCCAACAGCCACACCCATACTGAGCAGCCTTACAAAACGAGAGTAAAATACACTAATGCAGTTAGTTACTAATGCTGTGTGGCCTTGCGCATAAACAAGCATAAAAACGTTCATTTCAAAACATTTACGTAGCAGTTTTAATGACAGAATATTCACTATTATTTGCAGCTAATGGCAGATTAACTGCAGTTAGGAAGTGGCACATTAAAAGGAACGGCGCAGGGTCCATACCTGGCCTACCCGGCCTGGGTGTTTCATAGCTAAACCTCCACTAGAGACAGCAGCTGCAACATTTCCTTCCTGATCCACAACAACAGCCCCAACTGTATCCAAGGACGCAGGTTCCTCTAAATCCACCATTTCATTCACCTGCTTAGAGAAAACCTAATTACTGTTCTATGCACTTGAATTACCACACGGACACAGGAGAGGTTATAAAAAGTGTATTAGAACACATTTCAGCAGAAATCAAATCAAACTACTAATCACGGTTTCCAGGATGTGATTAATACGCTGCAGGTGTTTTTTCACCAGGAAACAACAAAGCGTACATATCATGAAAGGCGGCACTTCAGGCGTGACCTAGAAAACAATCTTAAATGGAAGTTTTGCTTATTTGCAGGTAAAGTCAGCAGCATTCATGGCTCGGTCACATATCTGTTGCAATGACTTAAGGCTGAATCCCAAATCTAGCGCTTCACTCACCCCCTTTGCGTTCGTTTCGCACGTTCACGTGAAGGGTTAGGGGCGTCTCAATTCTCTTTGGGCTGTAAGGGAAGGGCCTTATGGCCCTTAGAAGATTTTTCAGGACCACACTACAAACGAATGGGTAAGATACGTTTCCCGGGAAACGTATACACGGCAACATGGCCGCCTGTGCGTGCGGAGAAACACATAAATGTCAACGTTTTTTGGCATTAAAAAGGATTTTCATAATAAATAATCATGTGTTTTATTATTGTATTAATCTTGTGTTCATGTGTGCGGTTATGTTCTCTGAGAAACGTTTGCAAAAATCTCTATGATAAAAGTGCGCTAATGTTATTGATTGCAAGATAGTTTCACTACATATTTTATTGATACTCGGTGATTTGGCAACATAAATACCAGTCCGGTTGCGAGTTAACTTAAGTTTTACCGCACGTCCGATTAATACATTGTTTTGTTGTGGCTACGTTCATGAACACGTGAACATGATGCTAACAAACGGCGCGTTCACTTTCCGTGCTCGGTTTCCGTGTGTATCGTATGTTCCGAAAAAATAAACTGTATAAAATAATTAGGCATCACTACAGCTATACCAACGGCGTGTTGGAAGTGTGTTAAACATCGGCGCGTCTTTGACGTAGGAGAGCTGTGACGTCGTATGATGACATGTAACGGTGTAGTAGTGCTGTCCCATTTCTTAGGGGAATATTTTCAGCCCTACCCCTTGACCCTCTGCTTCAAGGTTAAGGGGAAGGGGTGGGACTGGGATTGGGCCCAAGACAGGTAGAAATGTTAAAGATTCTGAAAGACCTCGGTCTCCAGTCAATGACATCATCAAATCTTGACAAGCGAGAAAGCGTTCCTTACCAATAGAAAAAAGTAAACAGCGCTGAAAAGCTTCTACATGCCGAAGCATAATCAACATACAAGAGCCGAAGTGAACGTTAACGGAGCACATTTACTTGAGTACTGAACCCAAGTACACTTTTTGACTATCTGTACTTTAATCAAGTACTATTTTTTTCTGGAAGCGTGTTACCTTAATACGTAACGCGACATGACAACGGTCACTTGTGTCTGGTGTAGACATTCTAAAAGGTCAGTGTATTCACTAGGTTGCTTCAGGGGCATAAGGTACCGCAAGTGTTACATACAACAATAATAAAGCAATGCGGTGACGTTTACCTTTGATATTTATGTACTACTTTACTCTTATTCAAGTAAAAATCGATCTTTACAACTTTTACTTGTAATGGAGTAATATCTGACTAGGAGTATCTGTGTTTTACTCAAGTAGGAAGTTGTGTACCTTTATGCAAAAGAGAATTATTATGGAAATGGGAATGATAGTGGATTATCAGGTCAAAATTCTGGCAGTCTTTCACTTTAACCAAAATTACAGACCCTGTGTCCCCCCCCCCCCCCCCCACCTTGCAGGTGTCACAAGAGATTAGAGGCCATACCACGAGATCCACCACCCACTCATTAGCAATAAGGATCAGAAATCCACATCGGACTTTCCAAAGAACTACACAACCACAAAAACTCTGAAAGGTAGTGAGGTAGTGACGTGACTGCAGTAAAAGGCTCGATGCAGTTATTGCATGTCGGGAAACAAATATGATGTGTTCCTTTCTATCTTCTTAAAATCTCATCTGTTCCCACATTTTTTGGCTCACCCAAAAATGAGGTGGACTGATACAGAAACTTGTATGTTCTACACACAAACTCAATTAAAAGACTGAAAGAAAGACACATACTTCCCAGATGTTCAACTGGTTGCCTGTACTACCATCCAAAATTGAAACTGCAACAGATCAGTATATAGTAATAACTATTAATATTAGACTATTAGTTAACTCACAGTTCCACTTGACTTTCGTCGTCTCTTAAAAGAATTCTGTTCAGGTTCCATCTTCTCGGCCATCTCCATCTTTCGTTTATTCCTTTTGTAGGCTGACAAACTAAATTCTGAAATAGTATTAAAAAATTATCAGGATTTAGTCGTTTTGTTTCTGCAATATATACACCCACACACACACATATAAATAAATAACACGGATAGACATATATATATCTCGGTGTGTGTATATATATATATATATATATACAAGTAAATTGTTTTCCCCTGAAACACTTCCACAGATACACTAAGCTCGTTCCAGTCATGCTCAAACATTAAAATGATTCACATCAAACATCCAACTGGGTATAATATCATTGCTGCGTACACACAGGTTTATAAGTTCATCGTACACCGGTCTATTGATCTTTCACGAAGGAACACCTACAAGGCAAACCTGGTCAGATCGCGTCGGCAGCTTCAACTGAGATATTTAGTAGGGTGTTTCTTTTTTTTTTTTTTTTTTTTCTTTATTCTTTTTGTTTTTTTGTAAAACCCAGCGTCGTGTTTGATCACTTCTATAACATTGCTTTTAGGTGACTTGGTTCTCTTCATAACGTTTGCCACCTTATTTGTCTTTGCTCTTTACAGGCAAATCCAAAGTATTGCTAATGCTTTGTTGCTTTTTGGAACGTTTGTTGTACTTTAAAGTAACGTTGTTGTTCTGCGGAAAGGAAATTATAGAGAGGAACTAGTTCCTAATTTTTATTTGTACCCCTTTTTTTTTTTACAAGATAACATTATTCTAAGTTCATGTCCATATTTTCGCTCGCGTTCGCAATGAGGTTACGATTTGGAACTGTTTTGGGTTGTATAATTGATGCTGAGTGCATCCTCATTTGCATATAAGCAAACACAACAATAAATAGATAAATAAACAAGTAAATAATTTAAATTTGTGACTTTCGCAGCAGTGGCTGTTGGGTTGGTGTTTAATGTCCTCAAAGGGAGAGGGGGAAAAAAGTTGTTGTTGTTATTGTTTTTTAGGGGTCTAAAGAACCCTCTTGACATCATGAGCTTTCTTTTTCTTCCACTCTGGAAGTCTATGGCAGTGTCATTGCCGAAGTCTAAGGAATTGTCATTCAGTTTCATCAGCTGTTCACAAACTTTTGAGAAGGGATATACCGATACCGAGCTCATATTAGGGCTGTGCAATAAATTTTTTAATTTTAAATTAAAAGTCGGTTTAGGCTCCCAATTAGAAGAACCTATATAATGAAGAAAAAAAAATCATTATTTAGTTATGTTTTATACGGCACATACGTGAGCAAATTTATTTTGGTCTATATTTTTTTTCTGTTATTTCTATTTTATTTATTACTTGTTTTGTTTTCCACGAATTTGTGGAAGAGCACTGCATTGATCTTGTTTATTCACCTTAATTATTATATTTGTGTATGTTTAAGCTAATTATTTATACATTTGATTATATTATTTATTTTAAGGGTAATTCACGGTTTTGTTTTGTTCTTTTCAATAAATCCAACAAGTCAAATCAATGAGTAATCGTGTAAAATCATCGCGATTTTACCAATGCCCAAAATAATCGTGATGATGAATTTTTCAGTAATCGAGCAGCCCTAGCTCATGCGCAAAACACACTGATACCAGGAACCTTGTGTGGCATAATTTACAGTATTTGGTAGACATGACTGACAAATTATTTTTTATTCTAATTATTATAAGTAGTAATATAGAGTTCTTTTTAAAAAAAAAAAATTTTTATTACACATTATTGCCCTTTGAAGGTTTTTGCTGTCTGATATTTATTAGTCTCAATGTGATGTGCTTGGAAAATTGCTAGATCATCCAAAAAACAAACAAATACATAAATAAAAAGCATCGTTATCAGCTAAAACCAGAAAAAAAGATCCATCCTGGCACTCGTATACGATCCTTACAAACTGGTGTCGGTGCATCCTGACTATTAACCGACCATATGGATAGTGATGGATGGTGGTGGCTCAATGGTAAGGCTCTCAGTCAGTGATCAGAAGGTCGGGGTTCAAGCCTCACACCCGGCAAGCTACCATCATTGGGTCCTTGAGCAAGGGCCTTAACCGCAGTTGCTCCAGGGGCGTCATTCGTTCTCTCTGACCCCTGACTCTGCACTTCATAAGCTGGGCTATGCAAAAAACTGCATTTCGTTGCATTTCACTTGCGTTACTTGTACACGTGTAATGACAATAAGTTGAATCTAATCTAATATAATCTATGTTCAGATTAGAAAAACGTGATGGAGGAGAAAATAACGAGAAAGCTGTTGTTGCATGGGAAACATAGCGTTTATTATTTCCCAGAAGGAACAGAAAGTTTAGGAGAAAATTAGTGTGTGAACAAAGTGTACTTAGCTGTACGTGAGCTCTAAAACTGGTTCCCTTTGTTTACAGACAGAGCCGTTCTTTAAGCAGCAGCAGCAGAGAGATAAGCCGCTACAGGAGCTAGCCTCGCTCTTTACGTCCTTGTCTGTTTTCTCGCTCTCGTACTGTGATAGCGCCTGATTTATTCGCCAGTATCCGAAGGTCAGCGACGGACTAAAATTGTTTCAGTAGTGAATGTTATTTTAATAACTAAAGTATGTGGGTTTCTGAAAAGTTCCCTCTGGCCTTTGACCCTGGGACTCAGCCATCTGGTCATTCCGGGTCATTTTCCGCAAGAGTCATCAGTTCTGTTTTGGTCGAACTGTGCATAATGACTGCCATTCAAATGTGCCATATATGAACATCTTTAGAGATAATTGATTGCTCAGTCAACAGAACCACCCTCTCGTTAAATTTGCCACCCTATTACATATACACAAACACAATGATCATGTGCTGTGAGGAAACACAACACATTTTTTTTATTAACCAGTGAAATTACCTACTTAATAATATTAATTATTCTAATAATTGTATATATTTATCTAATAATAATACAAAAGTAGTTCTAATTAACCGGATCCACTTAGCTCTCCGAACAACCTTAGTTAAAGGATATAATTATGATATTGCCGCCACGGGTGTTGTGAATATTTATTTCTGGTTCAAATCTAATTCAAATTCAGATCGTATTTATCACATACACATACATGCAGTGAACTGTTTTTATTACGCATATCCCAGCTTATTAATTTGAAGGCTGGGGTCAGAGCGCAGGGTCAATCAGAACGTGCGGCGCTCCTGGAACAACCGAGGTTAAGGGCCTTGCTCAAGGACCCAATGATGGTAGCTTGCCTGGTGCGATGCTTTAACCCCCGACCCTCTGATCACCGACCCAGAGCCTTACCATTGAGCCACCACCACCCTCCAGGCTCAGGTCCAACGAAATGTTTGTTCAGTGCACGTTTTCTATAAATGTAGATCTTGTGAATAGCAAAGGAACTCTGCGTCATGGTCAAGGGATCAGTCTTGACTGGAAAAGTAGCCGTTATAAGATCCATGTGTCTGGTCAGCACCAATCCTGTAAAATGTGACAAATGAAACGATGCCTAATAGGCATTAAGGTGTCCAGCGTGTGCCGAGAGAACACCGTTACACCACCACACAAAAGGTCAAGTCTAACTTGTATTAAGTTCACTAAATCAACTACAAATGCTGTTAACAGTTAGCTATGAACATTTATTATACTGACACTAAAACGAGAGCATTGTTTTTTTATGTTTTTTAAACATCCTGTTTGAACAACCTGTTCTTGTCGCGGTAATCATTAACCCAATAAAACACTTTTGGCACCACATTCCAGCACACTCAGGCAAGATTAAACTACAACGGAAGCATTTTCTTTCCTACGCGTGTGTGTACAAAGAGGTTTTATGAGTCCTAAGAAGCAGGACGTAATGTATTCAGGGGTGGATCTTCGAATTAATTGAACTAGAATAACTTAATACCAGTTCGTTTAAAAAAATCTGAGTTTGCTGGCATAGTGTTGAAAGAAAGCAAGGCCCGGAAATGGTTCCATTGTGAGAGCTTTCCTGTTCCATAGGAAGTCCATCAACAAGTGTAAGCAATGTGGGCAAGATCTGTAGGATTAATAAAAAGCAGTCGCCAAAGTTAACCTCGCTTCAGCCTCTTGCGTCTGTTCTCTTAAGTGTGTGTGTAGGTACGTTTACATGGACACTTTTTTTTTTTTTTTTTCCAATCGGATTGTTGAATCCAAACACGTGTTTACATGAACGTTGAATAAAGTTGTGTGCGTGCGTGTGTTTTATATACATTTATAAGCTTATTAGCTGTAAAATGGCAGAAGTCTTTGACAAATGTTCGAGATAAAACCTCATTCAAGGTCGCTATTAAATCTCATGCAGCATTTGACTGCACCAAATCAAGACAGCGTCCTTACGGGAGTTCTGGTGTAGCTCAAAACATTATCATCAGCAGGAAAAAAATGACAAGGAAGTGATTTATAAAAAACGCTCTAATAGCATCTTATTTCCTTTCCTCCACTTAGTTAGTAATGCAGTTTCGGTCTGTAAACAAAGAGAACCAGTTTCAGGTCACACGGATGGTTGAGTACACACAATTTACCTACTCCTTTCTAAATAAAAAAAAAAATAAAAAAAAGTGTCTGGATTCTAAGGACACTTTTGTACCTCGTGGCATTTACCTGTACACAATGCAGGAGCCTACTGAGTCGCACGCCATGCTCCATCCTTCTTGTCGGGGTTATTTGTTTTTCAGAACCGGCGCTGGATCAGCAAGGTGGTTTTGAAGTATGTTTGTTGAATAATGGCAGTCTATCTATCTGTGTGTGTGTGTATATATGTACTCTATACATGTAAGGTGAAGTAAATAGCAATATCTCTTAATCATGGCACCTGTTAGCGTAATAATAGGCAGCAAGGGAACATTTAGTCCTCAAAGTTGATGTTGGAAGCAGGAAAAATGGGCAAGTGTAAGGATTTGAGCGAGTTTGTTAAGGGCAAGATTGTGACGTATAAACGACCGGATCAGAGCATCCCGGTCTGCAGTGGTCAGTATCTATCAAAAGGCTCATTAATGCACGGGAGGAGTGAAGGAGGCCACAACTTACAAGACTTAAAGGATCTGCTGCTAACATCTTGGTACCAGATACCACATGCACAACTTCAGGGCTCTAGTGGAGTCCATGCCTCAACAGGTCAGGGCTGTTTTGGCAGCAAAAGGGGGACCACCACATTATTAGGTACACAATATAAGGAAGGTGGTCATAATATTATGCCTGATCATTGTTTAGCTGCTAGTTATACAGAGTATATAGTGTTCACACAGATATTTACACAAAATAAACCCTAATTTATAAAATACGTAAATAAAATTTCATTGTTTTAGTCCATCAAAAATATTAACTCTTACTCAGTCCACTTGATGACGGTCAGGATTGTCATGATGGCGGTCAAGCTAACCAGCGGCATCTTACACCACATAATAGTGGTGGTACATAATTATTAGACAGGAATAGCATTAATGATGTGAGTGTTATTAATGTTAACTGTAAGACTAACTATAACCGATATAAACATTATATAAGAGTTTTTTGTTTTTTTTTACTACAATTTTTAAACTAATTAAATTCGATCCACTGAGGAGACTAGACAAACAACTGATGCCAGGTTGAGTAGGATTAAAAGATAATATATAATGTGTCCTGATGTTGAGATATAAAATGTGTAAGATGTTGTTTAACGCACTTATTTAAAGCTTTCTGTGTTTTCTGTAGTGAAACACTGCCCCAACCCCATCGACTGTGCCAGAGCAGGTCGTCAGTTCTGCAAGCCTGGATCCTCTCTCTGTGGCCCGTGCTTATCGTCACTGCACGAGGACCAAGAAGGTCACTGTGTGGCTCCAAACAGCCGTCATTCTCATCGCAGTAAGCAACCTTCAAACACTCTAGACTCTAATACAAATAAATCTGTAATCGATCCAAATCCTCAGGATATTTGTGTCAATCCTTAAGAGTTGTATTGTCACACAGTCACTGTACAATACATTACCATATTTCTACAAGTTAATTGACCTCACTGGGCTGGGAAGTAAGGAACGAGCTCTTGCATTGATGCCATTGTACCACAAGAGGGCAGTCTCCTTTTCAAATTGAGGCGCATCAGAAATATTCAGAATATACATGCCCAAGTCAGGTAATCTCTTCTCACTTATGTATACTTAAACATACACAAGTATCTGAAGGTAGGCCTGAAATTGACTTTCTTTTACTTTCTAATCTAAAATGTTTCGTAACATCTTTTAGCCACAAGTCCAGTGCATTTGGAGCTAAATTAACGTAAGCCTAAATTAATGTAGCCTGGTCAAGTGTGAGTTTTTTCTGTTGGACACAGAAACAGCATTCGATTCTAAACAGATTTCAGTACGTTTTTTTCCTTTTATAGTAAGTTGAGATGGGAGAGAGTTGTTTTGGTATTTTTATGTTTGGTTAAAACAAATAAAGAAGATTGACTGGCAGCCGAATTATAAAGCCAAACAAGCGGGCCAATCCAGGTTACGGGTTTCCGACCGGGTTTGTTCAGCCACATAACTGATGTTTGCCGAGTCAGTTGCGTAAATGATTAGTGTTTTATTTTTTATATATATAAATCATGTTCAACATACTTTCCATTTTATTTGTGACTAGAAATCTTCACAAGAACAGACGTTTCTTTTCAGGCTCTTTTTCCTTCTCTTTTCAGATATGAATCATTTTTTCAAACATATTCAGAATTGAATTCTGCTTTTGTATCGCGCTTCTGGGAATTAAATAAACCCAACGATGACCCCTAGTGGCGGCCATAAAATTACCATAGCCGTGACCCCCAAATTGGGAATCGCTGAGATGGATGGATTGGAAAAATTCTGATTAAAACTTACAAACTTTAAAATTAAATTCATATTTATTCCCATCGAGCAAGTTTGAGGCAATAACAGCAAAGAAAAGGTCTCTGGGATGATATTAGTTAGATAGAAACCTTGAGCAGAGCCAGACTCATGCCATGCATGGACTCATCCAGAGCATGGAAAGGAGGATGCCGGTGGGTCATTTGTAATTTTGTACTATTTCTGCATTAGCTTACAGAGACCTCTTGCAGGCCCCTATTGCTTGTTGTACCCCACCTCTTCTCACGCCCTATGTAGTATTTCCGCTCCCATAAAAAAAATGCAACATGCAAAGTGTGATGCTAATTTGGTTAGGGTGTAAATGTTTGTGGTGATTTGATGCAACACATCCCTCCAGAATGAGCGTCTGTCCAACGAGCACGCCGGCCTAAATGCATCTTTATAGTTTACAGTTTGTTGCAACTAGAAAGGTATCGGCAGCACGCACTCCCGCTTTATTTCGCTGCCGTGAGGTGCAGATGGCACGGCCCACCCTCTTCTACACCTGCTGAGGAGTGCACTATACAGCCTCAATGGAGGGGGGTCACCGAGTCACAAAGCATACAGTGAAAGTGCAGTGGCACCATATTAGGCATGTTCTAGGAGCCAGATGGCTGTCCTTCTGGAGTGCAGAGCAACTGCGCGCCACCGTTCATCATTTCATGTTACTGGAGCTCACATTGACTCTGTCCAGGCTAGCTGCAAATGCAAACAATTCATTTTAACGCAGATCTATTTTCCGATCATCAGATCCTTACGAATTACTCAAGCAGACATTTCTGCTTATTGTGCTCCTAAAGGTTCTGGGGTGGAATGTACTAGATGGTGATATTTGAATCTTTCAAGCCAGAGGGGGGTGCTGGGTCCTGGGTGTGAAGTCCTTGGCCCCCTGCTGTGTCCCTCTGCTCGGCCACACACACACCCCTGCTGGTTGCCAGGAGGGGATCTTCCATAGTCTTGGAATGCAGCTTACTGTCTGGCCAACAGTACCATTAAATGATGCACTTCTTTTGTTTCCTTTTCACAGCGTCTCAAACAAACAGCCCACTGGCACACTCTTACTCCCCTGGGACACACACTAGCACACACTCCATCCCCGCGGCTTACACGTTCTCTTGAAGTAACAGATTGTCACGCCGATCAGATGAGTTCTTGCGTCATCCCGTTACAGCCGGATTACGCACACTTCTCAAAAACGACGCTAAGCACAACGGCGGAGCGTCAAAAGAGCCGGGTCGTATATGTAAGGGTGGGCTGTAGGGTCAAAAACACGACGAGACCTTTATTTACTCGTACAATAACTTATTGGCGTTTATCGGAAATAACTCGCACTAGGATTTGTGCTGCGGTGGACGGTACTCGAGGAAATACAATCGCTAGTAGGAATCCATTAGATAGCCAAACACACACAGATCTTTAGTAGCATGTGAAAATGTGGTGGCCTGGGAAACAAGTCAGAATTGGTTTAATTCTTTGCTGAATTCTGTTAAATAAATAAATTAAGCAGGATTTGGGTTTATAGTAGCGCATAGTTTTGCACTATTTCTTCCAAAAAAACAAACAAAAAAAGACAGATGTACAGGGATGAAAGGCAGTTACGGAGAAAAGTTTTCAACCTCAAAGATCCGGGTTCAAACCCCACCACCGCTAAGCTGCCACTGTCGGGCCCTTGAGCAAATTCGTAAAAGCACCTCCTGCTCCAGGGGCGCCACATCATGGCTGACTCTGCGCTCTGACCACAGCTTCCTATGTTGGGATATGCGAATAGACAAATTTCACTTGCGCTGTAGTTTATATTTGACAAAATAAAGGCTTACTGGGTCCATGCTTCCTTCTTCTTCATAATACCTTAACCAATATCTTCAGCCTAGTGTCACTTACGTCACTTACGTCGTTATCTTTCACAGCCCTCACCGTTCGCTGTGCATTGTGTGAAAAAAGTAAAAGTTGGCATTGTGTCTCTCAGGTAAAGACGCTTCCCTTGCTGAACTCGATGAACAAATCGATTTCCTGTCTTCAGTCAATGCCAAGCAGCAAGCCCCAGATGTCAGTCAGTCAGGTTGGAATTTCCTATTTTAATCAGTATATTTCTATTATTATAATCGCAAGATACGTTAACATCATCTATTATTGTATATTCTATGGGAAGTCCATTTTGTTCTATGTCAAACGTTATGAAATTTGGCATGCCAAGAGAACACAATGATATTATACTATACCAACTTTGAGGTTTCCAGTTATCATTATTGTGATTTTTTTTAAATCTCTCTCTCTCTCTCTCTCTTTCTCGCTCATAGATTCTTCCAAGCAGAAGAGTGCACACTCTAACTTCAGTACAGTAAAACCGGTCACATACAGTCCCTTCACCTCGACTTGGCAAACCTTTAAACCCCCTGTGGCTCAGACAAAGGTTCCGGTCCGTGGCAAACACATCGGCATGATCTTTCCAGAAGACAGCCTGATCATTAGTATGTATCTGCTCACTGGAGCCGGATATTTGTGTAAGGCAGTGGATTAGGGAGTTAGCAATGCTATTTAAATGGTATATTTATACGTCCTCATTAAAGGTAGAGAAAAGGGTGTTTTGTAGGAATTACTTTTTGTAATCACATTAGTGTGTGTGTGTGTGTGTGTGTGTGTGTGTGTGTGTGTGTGTGTGTGTGTGTGTGTGTGTGTGTGTGTTTTA
>JAOUQX010000027.1:4582135-4594416 GCA_028566295.1 Liobagrus marginatus
CACACACTCACACACACACACACACACACACACACACACACACACACACACACACACACACACACACACACACACTGCTTCAGAGTCCGTGGGAAATAGATGGTGGAAAATTATAGAACTTTTCTCTTTCTCTCTTTTCTCGCTTCCAGCTGTTTTAACCACCTCTTAACGGAACAGCTACCATAACTGTTTCACTTCCAGAAAGTACACACACACACACACACACAAATTCTCCTGTGCTCCAACCTTCTCCTTACTGCTGAGTTGCAATTAGCGTTTGATTTTCACCTGACAGGAACACACATACACACACACAGATCTTTAACAAGGTCTTTTCTGACTAATCGCTCGTTTAGGAGTTTCCATCCAGATATTTTTAAAAAGAAGCTTCTTTAGATAAGCAGGAACAGGGACGATGACTTGCCTATCCATCAGTTGCCTCGTGATTAGCCAGTCCTTTACTCTTCCTGTTTCTGCCTGGCCTTGAGCCAAGATACTGCTTTTGTATCTGTGTGTGTGTGTGTGTGTGTGTGTGTGTGAGAGAGAGAGAGAGAGAGAGTGGATGAGGAAGTGTGTGTGAATGAGCGTAGGGTTAGTTCTGCTGACTTGTCTGTTATTCAGTTATGACACTCGGTCACATGCTTTTACAGTGCATTTCTCGGCGAGGACGATGCCACTTGCAGGTACTAATTGTGTGTGTTTGTGTGTGTGTTTGTGTTTGTGTAATACGTGAGCGAGGATGGAATCTTTAAAGAAACCTTGTAAGATTACCTATTGCTGACCTTTACACTCTTGTTTTAAATGCTGACATGATCATTCGGTGTGTGTGTGTGTGTGTGTGTGTGTGTCTGAGTGTGAAGAAACCAGCGCAGTGTTTTAACATGTGACTACGCTTATTCCATATTAAGATCTGTGTAGAATCTCAGGACAACTCACTGTTTTTCTTTAATGTATAATTTCAGCAAAAACTTATATACTTATATTACATTACATACATTCACATGTACATCATACATAAATTACATTATATACTTATATACTTATTAGATTACATGCATCATACATACATTACATTATATACTTAAGATTACATGCATCATACATTCATTACACAGTATACTTATACTTATATTACATTACATATATTCACACGTACATCATACGTAAATTACATTACATACATCCCATTCAGTACATCATACATACATAACATTATATACTTATATTACATTACATACATTCACATGTACATCATACATAAATTTCATTATATACTTATAAGATTACATACATCATACATACTTTATATTATATACTTATATTACATTACATACATTCACACATATAGTACATTATATACTTATTACATTACATACATCCATATCAGTACATCAAACATAACATTATATACTTATACTTATATTACATTGCATACATCACATTCAGTACATCATACATACATTACATTATATATATACTTTTTATTTATTTATATATATACATAAATTTCATTATATACTTATACTTATTAGATTACATACATCATACATACTTTATATTATATACTTATACTTGTATTACATTACATACATTCACACATACATCACATCCAGTACATCATAAATAAATTGCATTATATACATATACTTATATTACATTACATATATTCACATGTACATCATACATAAATTACATTATATACATATACTTATATTACATTACATATATTCACATGTACATCATACATAAATTACATTATATACTTATACACTTATTAGATTTACATACATCATACATACATTACATTATATACTTATACTTATTACATACATTCACACATACATCATACATAAATTACATTATATACTTATACTTACTGTATATTACATTACATACATTCACACATACATCATATTCCATACATCATACATACATTACATTATATGCTTATACGTATACTTATATTATAATATAATAATAAAAATCCATTTTATCTGTTGAACTATTCGAATTCGTGTCAGTGACCGAAACATTCCCACAGACTAATATAACAGGCATTTAGAGGTTAAACTTAACCTTTGGGCGTCCTTTTTAAAAAAAAATAATAATAATAAAATAAATTGTTTATTTTTAGCTTCTGCTGCTGTGTCAGGAGAACTGCTGATCAGGGGATTTGGGTATTTAGAGGATTTTTTTCCGTTCTGAAGAATGCAGATTCGTGTGGCTTAACTGCTGTTATTAGTCGGCTTTAATTTCAGGACAGGATTAAACTTTTTTTGGTGGTGGTGTGTTGTTTTGTGAATGCGTGTCTCTGTGTAGTGCTGAGGGGCCAAGAGAAGGAGATTTGTTATATATGTATATATATATACTATAGCATTGAATTGCCAGGCGCTTTATTTATGGAGCTGTTTTTTTACGTTTGTAGAATTAGCAGGAAGTTAAAAAAACAACAAAAAAAAAAAACAACAACTTAGACCTAACTGCTAGCTTAGTAATTATCAACTTGACTTTAAAGTTCAGGGGTTAATCAAGAAGATTAGGCAATCAAGGAAAGTTACGCATGTTAGCTAGCAGCCTTATGCTAATTCATTCATATTTCAAATTGCCACACAGTTAGCTTACATATTACCCTAAGTGTTAGCTATATGCAACAGGAAAAAGGGCTTTTATACTGTAAAGCGTAAAATTGCTGATCATTATTGCGATAAATGATGAAAGAGACTGTTTAGGATCTCAACCTGACTATAGATAAATAAAATGTTCGATGCGCCATTGCTTAATGCATAAAAAAAAATTGTTGGCAAATTAATGTAACACACGTCAGGCCATGGTGTTATTGTTTAAAGAGAATCAATTAGGGTGCTAACAGTAGCCCTAGATACTAATTATAAATGCTGGTCTTTTTTCAGACTCCAGCTCTGATTGGACGCTTGTGTCAGAATGACAGCAGAAGACTCCGCCTCTGCCGTCGCCATGAGTAACTCGAGCCCCTCCTCCAAATTAAACCATGCCAACAATCATGCAGTTCTCCACGTATCTGTAGCCGACGGCGTCGCTGGAGCCCCTAACGAAGCGGCCCTGGTTGCTCTGATGGAGCGCACGGGATACAAGATGGTTCAAGAGAACGGACAACGCAAATACGGCCCACCCCCCGGCTGGCAAGGGCCATCCCCCCAACGTGGCTGTGAGATCTTCGTGGGCAAAATCCCGCGCGACGTTTACGAAGACGAGTTAGTGCCGGTGTTCGAGTCAGTGGGCAGGATCTATGAGATGCGCCTCATGATGGACTTTGATGGCAAAAACCGTGGCTACGCCTTTGTTATGTATACGCAGAAACATGAGGCCAAACGCGCCGTGAGGGAGCTAAACAACTACGAGGTGCGCCCTGGGCGGTTGCTGGGGGTCTGCTCAAGCGTTGACAACTGCCGCCTGTTTATTGGCGGAATTCCCAAGACGAAGAAGCGGGAAGAGATTCTGGAGGAAGTCTCCAAAGTGACCGAAGGCGTGCTGGACGTGATTGTGTATGCGAGTGCTGCGGACAAAATGAAGAACCGTGGCTTTG
This sequence comes from Liobagrus marginatus, assembly GCA_028566295.1. Classification (NCBI taxonomy): domain Eukaryota; kingdom Metazoa; phylum Chordata; class Actinopteri; order Siluriformes; family Amblycipitidae; genus Liobagrus; species Liobagrus marginatus. The sequence continues at coordinate 4,585,698 of JAOUQX010000027.1, forward strand.
CCTTCGTAGAGTACGAGTCTCATCGTGCAGCTGCCATGGCCAGGAGGAAACTTATGCCTGGGCGTATTCAGGTAAGACACCATGTTGTGCAAACTGGCTTGTCAACACCTCTGCTCATAACATAATGCGTCTCCAGTCAGTGTTCCAATAGACTTTAGTGATTAAGCTTTTAAATGAATGGGTCTGGTGTTTCCAGACCCATTCTGTCTGATGGTGGGGTGGGGTGGGGTGGTTGACATACATTGAAAACCAGAACGCTAACAGAAGATTCCGTCTGTAATGTTTTTTTTTTTGTGACTTTAACAGAAAGTCTTTTACTATTCTCTATACACAGCTGTGGGGTCACCAAATTGCCGTTGACTGGGCCGAACCAGAAATCGACGTAGACGAGGACATCATGGAAACGGTAAAGATCCTGTACGTGCGTAACCTGATGATTGAGACGAGCGAGGAGACCCTCCGCAAAATCTTCAGCCAGTTCAACCCAGGCTCCGTCGAACGGGTGAAGAAGATCCGTGACTACGCCTTTGTGCACTTCAGCGGCCGCGACGATGCGGTGGTAGCTATGGACAACCTGAACGGTACAGAAATCGAAGGCTCGTGTATTGAGGTGACGTTGGCCAAGCCAGTAGACAAGGAGCAGTACACTCGCTACCAGAAAGCCTCCAAAGGAACCATGAGCAGTAGTGACAGTCCTCAACAAAATTTCGTGTATCAGTGTGATCCCTACACCCTTGCTTACTACGGCTACCCTTACAGCACTCTCATTGGACCAAACCGAGACTACTTCATCAAAGGTTAGAGGCATTTCGTAGTTCTTTTGCTTTTTTGTTGAAACCGGTCTGTTAGCATGATCGTAAACATTTTTCTTTCGTTAATCAGATCTTTAGTGGCACAAATGACATACGACAATCGCTGAATACCTTAAGCGAATCTTGCCTGTTGCTTAATGACTTGCTTATCATAAGGTGTCAAAGGTTCATGCTGTTACTGAGCTTCGTGTGTCTGACAGTTTGACCCCAGCAAGCTTCCTGCTAGTAAATCCCATAACCAATTACATCACGGAACCAAAATCGACCTGTCCTCTTACGAGTCAGGTTCTGAACTGATTTGTGGTAGGCATTACTGCTGCACATTAATACTAATGGTCAATCAACTCTTGTCGTTATTGGCGTTACGTAACGTAACGTAACAAGGCAACATCTTTTGTTACATGAAGCTAAGAAACAGCTATTTTCCTAAGACAGAATGATAATAATGAACCTGGTGCTCTTGGGGAAAAATCTATTATTAAAGATACTATTCTGGATACTAATCATTAACTATTGACCCCCCTCCAAATATTGTTGTCGTTGTTGTCCGTCGAGCAAAAAAAGCTTGATTTCAAAGTGCGTCTTTGATTGCTGTACTTGTCCAGTTCTCTACGTGAAACACAATCAAATCTCTCCCCTTATCAATGTAACAATTTAATACACCTGCTGTTCGCTTCACATCATTCCACTTATCCTGGTTCCTCCCAAGATACATCGACTGTTCATAAGCACTAGGGGGGGAAAAAAACGTTTAGAAAGTACAACCTATGGAATAAAGGTAGAGTTCTTTTTTTTTTTTTAAATGAAGCAAACCGCAAAATAGTACATAAAAATAGAATTGATTACATATATTTAGATATTATTGAGAGATATCAAATGCATCTTAGATCGAAAGTATATAACCCTTGACGTAAGTCTGTTATATTTTGTGTCCGGAACAAAACCGCGCCCTTTATGTGTGTGTCTGAAAAAGGTCCCCTGTCGTTTGTATTTTAAGCAGGTACCGCACGAGGCCGTGGCCGTGCTGGAGCCGCTAGCAGAGGCCCAGGGCCTCGCGGCTCGTACCTCGGTGGCTATTCCGCGGGTCGAGGCATTTACAGCCGCTACCATGAAGGAAAGACCAAGGTGCCGGATAAAGCATATGAGCTCATGTCCAGTCTGGAGCTAGCAGCTGTTAATCCAGTGGGCATTAAGCCTGGCACAAGTCAGTGTGACACTTTAAAACGCACACACACTCAGTCAAAACCTGCAACTCTTCTCAGCTCCCTCAATTCCAAAGCACAGGGGCAGAAATTGGATGAAATTGATTTCAATTCAAATGTATTTCTATAGCGCTTTTAACAACAGACATTGTCCAAAAGCATCTTCACAGAAAGTAAAGATTAGATTAGACACAATGGTTCAATGGTAAGGCTCTGTGTCCGTGATCAGAGAGTCGGGGTTCAAGCCTCGCACCAGGCAAGCTACTATCATTGGGGCCTTGAGCAAGACCCTTAACTTCAGTTGCTCCAGGGGCTCCACACGTTCTGTCTGACCCTGTGCTCTGACCCCAGCCTTCAAATTATAAGGTGGGATATGCGGAACAAAAATATTTCACTGTGTATGTGTATGTGATAAATAAGATTGAAATTTGAATTTGAGCGTTAATTAAGTTCTCAGAGCAAACGTGTCTGACTCTGCTGCCCCCTAGTGGAATAGAGTGGAGTGGAGAAACACTAACTTAACTTTCCTGCTTGCACTTTTTGCACAAAGATTTATTTCCCCTGATCTCTCATAGTCCATTTATATTTCGCTTTATTTGTTTTCAATGCAAAAGTTGTGTTTTTTTTTAAAGGTAATCACCTTTTTTTTTACCCCGTCACTGTTGTGAAATCAGCAATGAAACTTTACCTTCTCTTTATTGGTTCAGAATGTTGATCCTTTTCGAGCTTTTTTTCTTATAACACCTTCTCTGACGTCTGTTAAAACCTGCTGATCCGAAATCGAAATTAACCCCAAGAATGAAAAGACTTTTTGTTTGAAGAAACAATGGAGAATCGTGTGCGTGTGCGCGCGTGCGCGTTAGGCTTAAACCAAGTCACTTGCCATAACGAGGAACAGGTTATGTAGGTCAGAACTTTCATTCTCTCTCCCTCTCTCACTATGCATTCCTTATCACTGTTAACCCCATCACATAAACATGTTTTACATAATATACAATTTTATTGCGTACAATACAGTTATATACAGTTTGTGCCAATAAACAGGGGTGGACAAATCCTAAATCATAATACGTTCCGTTTCACTTGTGTTGCCTAGCAACCACGGCAACCGATTATTTTACATGGAGGGCCAGTTTTAATTGTTGACATTGGCCATAATTTTTGAAATAATAATTGTACCACACTCCCTCCCCTTCCCTAAATTTATTTCTTAATTATCGTTGCCGCGACGAATTGTACCGAGTTTTCTCGTAAACTAAACGCGCGTGGCTTTTAAAAATGACTCACGCGCCCTCTTGTGGTTCGTTGTCGTAATTCAACATTTCACTCGACAAATAAAACCTCCAAGTTCCCGGAAACTGTTGAGGCTCCAAATATTTTATAATAACTTGGCTTATAAAAAAAGGTAATAAACAAAAACATTAATAAATAAATAAATAAATAAACAATGCGTTTACAAGCAAAAAGAAACGATTTGTCCACCCTTAGTATTGCAGTGATGTATCTGAATTTAAAAAAAAAAATGATAAAGAATTGTGTCTATTGTGTTTTTTTGTGCGCGTGCGCGTGCAGTGGCTCTGCCAGGCCTCGGTGCTCAGTACCCGGCTGTGTTCTCTGCTGCACCCGCTGCTACTAAACTGGTGGAGGAAGGAAAAATGCACCCAGTGGAGCACTTGATGAACCCCCTCGCCCTCACGCATGACCACCACCCGGCTGCTCCGTCGAGTGCCGTCATTCCTGCCGTCTCGACACCTCCGCCCTTCCAGGTAAACTTAACACGGCACTAATGCAATGAACCAACACTGGGATATTAAATCAGTGCTAAGCTAAATGCTACAACAAACAGGTGGAACGACAAGCGGTGATGCACACTTTAGTAGCGCCGAATCTTTTATATCACGTCTTTACACACACACACACACACACACCTGTCGTAAAATGGATTTTTTCTACCATTTGAAAGTATTTCCTAAATTTCGACATAGTCAAATGTATAATTAAGCTCCTGTGGAAAATTTTCCGCGCCAAACTTTCCTGACTGACATGTTAAGCAACCAATCACAGTCGGTTTGTCCGGCATCACGTTCAGGGGCGTAAACATTTCAATTTGTTTTAAATATAAAATTCCCAGACTTTTAAAGGACTTTTTTTTTTTGCCCCCGTTAAGCTTTTACATAAAAGTTTTATTTGTTGAGTGAGATTTTGAATTGAATTACCAAAACCAACCACAAGAGGGCGCGTGAGTCATTGTAAAATTTCTTTCGATAAACTTTCAGTCTGTTTGCCACATGCTCCAGATGTTCAGACACCCTTAATATTTTTTAAAAATCTTTTTAAATTTTTTTAAATGACTAAAGTTGGCTAAATAAATGTTTCACTACTTTAGTAACGGCATCAGGGGAGTGATATCCGAGAAAAGCGACTGTTAGTACGAAAATGCCGATTCGTTTCTCATAGCATCACATCTGCGGTTGGTAATACAGCTAGGTTCACAAAGTCTGAATTCCGTTTCCTCCTTTTCTTTTTCTCAGGGTCGTCCCATCACTCCTGTATACGCCGTTGCTCACGGCGTCCCTCGGATCCCTGCCGGGGCTGCCGGTCTGTACGGTGCGAGCTACATGCCCTTCGCTGCTCACGCCAACACGGCCACTCTGGCGGCGTTGCAGAAGAATGCAGCCGTGGCAGCTGCTGCGTATGGAGGGTACGCCAGCTATATGCCCCAAGCCTTCCCCACCGCCACCTTCCAAGTGCCGATCCATGACATGTACCCGACCTACTGACGCGCGTTATGCCTTTGACCCGAGACACAGCGCGATATCTATGAAGGCTGTTGACTGATCTGAGACTATATGACTGTTATTACACCTACTGAACCCCAAAAGACCCCCAAAACACACACACACACACACACACACACAACGGTTACACTATCTATAAAGCCCACAGGCCTAAATTATTAATAGACTCATTTCATAAACTCTAATAATACCTAGTCATAAAGTTCTAATAGTCCTTTGCGTCAATAAGGTGTCCAACATTCCTCTCTTTGTTGAATCAGTGCATCGTCCTGGCTTTTTAAGTGCAGTCCTACTTCCGTACCTACCCAATGGCGTCGTATTGGGATACGGGACGTGCCTTCTAAACGTTTCGACTTAAGTCAGTACCCTTAATTCCAAACGATAAAAGCAGGGAGGTGACTGTTTTTTTTTGTTGTTTTTTTTTTGGCACAGTGACCCAAAATTTACTGAGACAATGTTCACAAATATACCGCATGAGCATTTCCAGATGTTTGAAACCTCTTGGTTTTACAGTTCCCTTTTCTCAAGCGTCACTGTAGGTGCATTGGCTAGGATAAATTGTCCCAGGTTTAAGCAAGTGTTTGTGTGTGTGCGCGTGTGAGCAGGGTGTGTCCCCCACCTTGCGTAAACAGACTCCGGTTCTGCCGCCGACAAAGCGGTTACTGAAGACGAATGAAACGAGCGTTATTTAAGCGTTGCGATGTGTTGTTGGCGTTTTGTACTGTACAACATGAACTTCACCAAATACAACTCCCTGAGGTCTGTTGTGTGGCGTATAGTGTGTTTAATAACTAGTAAAGCGATCGTGAGATCTTCCAGACCTGCTGACTGGACGTAAATGAGGATCTAACGGAACTCGACTGACTTAACGCTGACCCAAGAACTACTGAAGTGTTCCTGGACTCCATCAGTCGAGCACAAGATGCTCGAATAAATCTCAACGGACCACAAACTAACTAACTGACAACACAGAGTACAATGTGTGTACTACTGGTTTTCCTTCCTTATTGCATATCTACTGATGCAGTTTCATGTCAAGCTCCATGTCCCACCTCCTTGGAGTCAGGAAAAGTCATCTGTCAATCAATTCCGGCAAAGGTGATTATTTCTAGTGGTTAAAAAACCTCCATCTTTAGTTTTTTTTTTTAGCTCAAGTGCCTTCAGTGCTAACGTGTCACATCATAAGCGCATTATAAAGATGGCTTAATTTATTACAACACCTTTGTTTGGTTGATAAGTTGTTGTTGCTTGTTTGTTTTTTTTGCACTAATCGTTTGAGACAGATTCCGATTCCCGATTCCAAATGCAGGGTTGAAAGGAATCCCTGTACACGAAAGACGCATTACATCCATGTTAAGCACTTACAGCTACATTAAACCCCAAACGCTCCTTTACCGAACACTTTACACTCCAAACATCTGGAACCTTGGTCGTCTCGGGCTGTGAAGAATACTGCCGAATCCGTCCATCAACGCTCGCTCTCTTCAGCATGGTGGCTTTAATCGTGCAAAAAAAGGAAGAAAAAAAGAAAAAAAAAAAAAAGACCACCGAAAGATCAAGTGCATCGACATGTTTGAACAGGATTCCAAGTGTTGTAGTTTTATTCTGTGTTTTATTGACCATGTTTTCTATCCCAACCACTAGGTTGCCTGAGGAATAATAATAATAACACCTGACTAATACTTTTGCGTTATATTTCCTTGCGGCACATGTGATTTTACTGTTGTTTAAAGGTTTTTAGACTTTCCTTAAACATCTGACAATTTCCGACACTTCATTTCCTAAAACCTATTATATATATATATATATATAACTATTGTCAAAATTATAAAATTGCAACTCGGATAAAACTGTGTTTAAGCACTAATCCACTCCATAGCCTTAATATTAAACACATTCAAACTCAGTACCTCCTTAAACTGTATATAACTGTTTATTTTTAAGTGCCTGTTGGTCCGCTTTATTCGTAGGATCGACCTGCTATACTGGATTCGCAGGGGGGCTTTTTTGTCAAATGTAAACTTGAGACTGATGAACGGATTTATGGTTTTGTGGTGTGCCTTTTTATATATATATATATATATATATACACACACACACACACACACCTCTTTGTTTAGCTCAAGTGCTCCAAGGCCGCACGAATCTCCAAAACAAAACCAAAAAAAATGCGGTTATTATTTAGCTGCTGTATCTTTTTATTTTTATGTTTTTTGAAGAAGCGTAGCCATGAAGTTACACGTCTGGAAATCTAGATTCGGACGCGTTACTTGTGGAACAGGAGCCTTTTCTTTCATGTTTAACCAGACCTTATTAAACCTGGCAACCCATGACACATTCAAATGTGTTGTGTGCTGTAGCTTAGGTGACGAGACACCCAAGTTGGGGGCACTAAATATGAAATTGTGGCCTTTTTTTTATTTTTATTTTTTTTTTAATTAAAATGCCTACCATGTCACTTCAAAACGATTTGTAGTTGTGTCCCAGTCTTTGCTTCCAGTTTAATATAATTATATGTATTCGTCGTGTCTCTTCATATGTAGGTTTTTTTCTATTAGTCCTTTTTTTTTTTTTTTTTTGTTTCATATAAATATTTGACTTGACAATGGAACCAATGGGACTTTAAGTGTAGTTCCTGCAGGATGTTTCTAGAATTACACTCCATTTGCATTTGGCTCCATCCGTCCAATCCCACTGCTACCGCCACCATGCTTCAATGTTTGCAAAGCATCAACGTTCCATCTATAAAGTTGTCTTCAGGCACCGCTTGTCCAGCACTAGCATAACTCCAGAACTTAAAAGGGACTCGATCCTCTTCCAGATTCCAGCATACAAGACTAAAGTGTTCAGATTGTTGAGCTAATTGTGAGTTTTGGGACACACCCTAAGAAAGCGACGATCAGGAATGTTTATGGCAGTCAGTTTGAAATAAAACACTTCACTGGCTGGATGTTTAGGGGTCGATGATTTGCTGTTGAGTTTTAAAACAATAAAAAAAAATAATAATAATGCGTCCGTACTGTGCAATGCCGTCACCACCATCGTGCTTCACTGATGCAGCGCTCAGTGTGATGTGGTCTAGATGTTGCCGAACCTGGTTCTACATCTTAGCTTAGCCGCTAACATGCTGCTTAGCAAACTCCGAACAGAGTTTTAAATGTTCTTGATGGTAAGGTAGCATTGCCTCATTATCGTCTTACTATGAGTTAGATCGCTCAAGAACTGAAAACTTGGAGCGTCCAAAGCCACCCCCCCCCTCCCCCGTAGCTTCCATATTAAAGGTGAAGGATTGCTTTGTTTTTGTGTTGTTTTATGCTGTTAAGTAGTTTTTTTTTTTTCTTTTATCTTATTATTATTGTTATGACAGATTGTGTATTATTATTATTGCATATAACCGACGTGTTAAGACTGAGTCACACTGGCGAAGCAACAACCTCTACGCACACACACCCACACACCAATCCTAACCTTTAAACTTGACAATGTTGCGTTCCGGGTGTGTGCGCGCGTGTGTGTTTTGACTTTTAAGAAGTTTTTGCATCATGTGCATCCTTTTGCCCTTACTTCAAACCTTTTCTTCTAACCGAATACCATCTGGATATATTTAATATATAATGACGCATTGTGTATGAAGTAAGAAAGAAAAAGTAATCGTATAATATATTTGAAGTGAATGTTTCGTGGGGGTTTTGTTTTTTACCCTCTTCTTCTATATGCGACTTTTTATTTTTACAAAAAATTTTTTTTTTTTAAGCTGGTTAGTGGTTTGCCAAAGTGTTCTGTAGTACTGAGTAGGTTTAGATAAGAAAAAAAAAAGTTTTTAATGTTTATTCTGTGTTTTTTTTTTTTTTTGTTTGTTCTTTTTTTTTGCTAACATATTAGCTACAACAGGCCAGTTTTAACTGAT
>JAOUQX010000027.1:4818456-4829798 GCA_028566295.1 Liobagrus marginatus
AAAATATATATTTTTCCATCTTTGCCCTCCCACAGGCCACCAAATGTGTCCTCACACATGAACATCATCAAAGTAAATTAGGCCGTCAACGATTCCGCTATGAGTTTTTTTTTATTGTTGGCGGTCAACATTTTTTAATTCAACAGTTCGCAGTTTTGAAATGAGTAGAAACTCTTCGATTTTGTGTGCAATGTTTTACATTGCAAATTTGACAAAATCCCAGCAGGATGAATAAAGAATGTCTTTTTTTTGTTGTTGTTGTTTTTTATTTGTGCTTTGTGTCTATTTCTACAAAAAAATTAATGAATTAAATTACAAAAAAAAAAGCTAAAAATTTTAAGGCGTTGGGTTCAATCAATAAACTATATTTGCTATACAGATGGTCCGGAGTTAGTTTGTGCGACTGTACGAATTTTGTAATTTTGTACTCTGACGATAGCGGTACGACAAACGTAAATCAGCGCACAAATATTTAACATTTTGCAAGGTAGCAGCAATACGTTGGGATGCTGCCGGGATGTACGCACTAAGACTCCTGTGTAAACTAGTCCATGTCGCAATTTAGGTCTTTTGTTATTTACGATGTGGTCATCGGAACACATTTCTATTGCAAGTAGGAGACTACCTGCACTGCATAAAATAAAGCTAGTTGTGCTGTCAGTCGTCATCTTTTTGTTGTAAACTGCTACACACTCAACAGAACTGCTTGAACGGTTCAACATAAACGCAGCTCTTACCGAAATTAAGCCGGTTGTCGCCGTTGCCGAAATCCAGGGAGTATCGCACAACGTGGTAATTGTTCCATACGTAGAGCAGGTTGTCTCGTGGGTTGTAGTCCACTGCGGCAATGTACTGGTATGAGTTTGGAAACAGGATGTTGATGTTTGTCCCGCGGCTCTTCTCCGTGCTGTACGTGTAGTCAATTTTATTCCCTGACGCTTCGTTATCGTCGTCTTCGTACACGCTCTTGATCACGTACAACACGCCGCAGACCATGAAGGCGTTGGAGGCCGAGCGCTTGTCGTACGTCGTATCCCAGGAGCCTTCGATTCGGAGCGTGTACGGATTGAGCTGGCTTACGACGATCTTCCCGTTGTTTTGCTCTGTTGCGTAAATCACCCACAGGCCATTCTCGTCTGTCGCCAGGTCAATGTCCGACTTCCCTCCCCAGCGATACGGTGAGGTGTCGTGATAGTTTGCGTTGGCGATAATCGCCTCGCCGCTTTTGATTCGCGTGCGCAAGTCGAACTTGACGATATTGCGTGTGCGCTCCTTGTTAAAGAACAAGGCCCCGTCATACACGACAAAGCCGGTCCCGTCCACACGATGCGGGAGTTTGTATGTAGTGGTTGGACGTCCCGCGATAAAATCCTCTTTGGACGAGTACTCAGTCAGAGTATCAGTGCGATAAGGCGTCCACGGCATGTAGTAAATCTTATTGGACGACTGCAGCGGGTCTTTGCACCACGAGCCCGACTGGTGGTCCGATTCGAAAAGGTGTTCGCTCTGGTACACACCTTTCAGAATGCCTGGACAGAGGAAGACTGGAACAAACAAAGAATAATTCTATAAATGACGGATCAAGGAAATGCTAGACACACCAGAATAGAAAAAAAAAACACTGTTGGGCCCCTGATCAAGGCCCTAACCCCTCAACTGCTAAGTATGATATAAAAATATAATCTGATAAATGTACAGTATGTCGCGCTGCTACGTAAATTCCAGAAAAGTAAATCAATGGAGAATTATTTGGTCAATATTGGTATCAGATGTGGGTTCCGAATGTGGGCCCTCTAAATTATTACAGTGGATTAACACTGAGTAGTCTAAAAAATTGTGCGCAATCAATATTGATATGGAAGCGGGAAAAAAAACCTTCCTATACTTTAGTAGCCCCACATAGCCAGTCCTGTAGATGTATGGCAGAGGGTCTGGACTTTATAGCAGCGTTTATTGGCCATAAGGTCATGTGATGTGTCGAAAATGGGTGGTGGTGGCTCAATGGGAAGGCTCTGGGTCAGTGATCGGAGGATCGGGGTTTAAGCCTCGCACCACGCAAGCTACCATCATTGGGTCCTTGAGCAAGGCCCTTAACCTCACTTTCTCCAGGGGGTACCAGGGGTGAGACTTCATCCTGGAGTGCAATAGGTAACAACTTCTGCAATGTCTACACGGGGAGGAGACAAGAAGCCTCGTCTCAATAAGCAGCCGGAACTCATTGGAGAGTGGTTAACATACTCGATTAAATTTACAATTAAATCAATAATAATTGTTACTGTATTATAACTGTATTAATGATATATATTTTAAACTCAGCCTTAATATATAATTAAATGGCTTATTTGATGTGTAGTCAGTCGCTTAATGATGTGACTATTAGGGAGCGAGAGTAAAAGAACTTTTGTGAGAATGAATCAGCAAGAGTGTGTGTGAGGAAGAGAGTGTGAGTTTGTGTGAGAAAGAGAGTGTGTGTGTGTGTGTGTGTGTGTGTGTGTGAGAGAGAGAGACAAAGAAAGAGAGAGAGAGTGAGTGTGTGTGTGTGCGTGAGACATAGAGAATGTTCAAAGGTCTAAACTAATCCTGATGACTAACCGCTCTATATATAGTCCGGGAATCTGTGCTGGTTTCCCTCCGGAGAATCTGCCACATTGACTTCTGTAACTTTCAGTAACATTGCTACCTGTGTGCGCGTCTGTGTGCGCGCCGTGGGCCACCAGAGCTACAACTACTCCTAGCTCATTATTTCCGTGCCGTGCAAGGTGAAGCCATGCATTGTCATCGGCTGTTAGCTTTATGATAATCAGGATTAATTGCTCTGGGAGACAGTTAGCTCTGAAAGCTAACATGCTAATGTAGAGCAAGCTGTGACACCGATCTACAGAAGTTGTCTTTCCACAGCGTGAGAAAATTCTGGACAAAGTGCGCACGTGTGTGTGTGTGTGTGTGTGCCCGCGCGTATGGGCGTTTCAGAAAACTATCAGGTCTAGATTAGCCAGTGCCAAGATTAGCAATTGATTTATGTCAACAAACTGCATCTGACCGCAATTCATTCCTAATAAATGTGTGTGTGTGCGTGAGAGAGACATATTTCCCACACTCAGTTCTCACACAGATTTATGAGGGTATTTTGGGGAACCAGGCGCATACAAGTTTAAAACAAATCCCAGAACACACAGACAGTGATGCCCACATAAGCACACACAAACACACACACAGGTAATGACACATAATGGCGCAGACATTGGCGCATGCATACAGACACAAACAGCGACACAAAGCGGCATACACACACACACCCAAAAATAATTGCACAGTGGTAAGGAATGCATGGCACTGCGCTCTTTCCCACAATTCTCTTTCCATCCCCACAGGAAGTGATATTGGCATCTGTGCTGCTCCGTTCCCGTACACTTCCTCTGATTGTGCATTTTTACTCCCGCAAAGCGGCTTTCATAAACTAGCAGAGGAAGCGATGCGTCTTGTCCGATATCTGTGTGTGTGGCCTGGGTCAAGGTGAAGTGTGTGAATAGGAAGGTGATTACATCACTCTGGTGTACTTTGTGTAGCTTGCCGTGTCTTTAGTCCCGGACACGAAAGCTCATTCTGCTGTATTGTCCCCCGCATTGGCCTTCCTTCACTAAATGCCATAGGGGATATTTTTGGAACGGGTCCTACATCACACACACACACACCACCTCTGGTTTAAACTTCACGCCGATCCACGCAATTAGCACTCACCTTTCATTCTCCACGCACGGCTGATCAGGGGATACATTGCCTTATAATGAGGGAGCTGTCAATCAAAAAATAAGTGAATAAATGCTGGCTGCTGATTGGCTGGACGTAATCCACGTTTATTTGAGGGGAATAATGATGGATTTCACACCCCGATTGAAAAGGCTGTGTGTTTACTCAAAGCCATGTTTAATGCAGTGAATCAAAAATGTGCGGCTTTTAGATATGACCGCTAGTGACACACAAACACACACACACCCTTGTATTTTATCTTAGTAAAATGTTGTCTGTTGCTGGAATCGTCTGGTGTCACACATTGGAAAAGGACATTTCAGCTTTTAAATGTTACTGTTATATAAAATATAACGTTAATAAATGAAAAAAAAAGTTTCATAATTAAAGTTCACTTAACAAGCTAGGTTGGATTTGCTGCCAACGTGCACCAGCACTTAATATTAGCTGACCTAGCCAAAATAATGAAAATAATAATGACAATAATAGGAAGAAGAATATATATTTAATAAAATAATAAAAGTATTAAAAATACAAATAATAATAAATTATTAATACTAATAATACTACTAATAAAAAAATAGTAATAAGCATAAAATAATAGTAATAAAAATAGTAGGCGACTTTATCGCTTTTTCCCCAGTTACACTACATTTAATATCTTTGCAAGTGCAGATATAAAAGTCAAAGTATAAAATTTGGGCATTTATGGAATTTGACACTGTTATAGAAAATAAAACCCTTTGCACAGTCAGCGTAGTCCAAAAAGCAGTGCCATCAATGCTTAGTATGACGGAAAATACCTTCCGGTAACCCTGCGATGATGAAAAAACACAACGTGAAGGGGACATGGGGATACAGATAGAGTTGACGGGTAATCGGGCGAGTACGGTGTTAAAGCGAGATCTGTTTTTTTTTTTTATATAATACACAGCATTATGGGTTACTGATCCCCAATCAGTGGTGGGTATTGAATTACACAGAAAGAAGGCAAATGGCGAATTACACACTTAAACTGCATTCAAGTAATGGACTTACCTTTTTGCTCCACTTCTGCAGCCGCATTTCCAACAGGGAAAGCGAGAGAGAGAGAGCGTGAGAGACAGAGAGAGGGAAAGAGAGAGTATGACAGACAGAGAGAGGGAAAGAGTGAGAGAAAGAGAGCATGAGAGAGAAAGAGAGAGACAGAGCATGTGAGGAGAGAGAGAGAGAGAGAGATACAGTGTGAGAGAGAGACAGTGAGAGAGAGAGACAGAGAGAGAGCAGACATTAATGATTGCATGGTAAATAAACTCGACATGAACATAACGCACATCAAATATTTTTTTAAAACCACCACTTTCATCCATTAACCCCAGAGTGAGAATCGTTGAGATAAAACTGAAGTTGCGGAAGCTGGTCAGAGCGGAAACGCGCCGCGTCTAATATATACACAAACAACGAGTCTGATTAGGCGATTAGCTTAACGGCTAACTCGTTTTACCAGTTTAACTCCGCTAACGAGAAGGGTTGTATTGGTTTGCATTGTGCAGTTTAACAACACTGAACTAGAAGCCCTTCCCAACGATTGCGTGTCTACTGCACAGGGTTCGGTTTGAACTATAAACGTCCATATCGTTTACGTACAAATCCAAAAACAACATGATTTTATTGCTAACTTCATTTAAACAGCTAATAATGTGTGTGTGTATGTGTGTGTGTATGTGTGTCTTAAACGGCATGTCATGCCGTGTGTCATGTAGCTGTATGGGAATAAAAAGATTGGGCAAAGTCATGAAGCTGAAAGGGCATCATACATAAAGTTACTGTCTATCAAATGAAAGAGTCGACTCAGAGTCGCTGAAACGAGTCATTTTCAATTTGAATCCCGTCCCACGAATTTCAATCGTCGCCAATTTTAACATTTGCTCTCCCACGGAAACGTGACCCGCTAAGTAAGTATGTTATCTAGGGTAGTCTCCAGCGCCCCCCGTGACCCTGAACAGAATAAGCGCTAGCCAATGATCATGATGATGATGATGTACAAGTTTGTTTCTTAACTTCTTGAATAGCCAATAGCAGGTAAACTGTAATGAAACCAGCACCTTTGACTGGCAGTGAATGCTGTATAAACAACTAACAGTACATTAACCCCCACTGGCTGTTGAGCTTAGCGAAAGGTTGGACGTGGCCTACGCGGCGCACTTGTAAAAACAAAGCGTATAAAGCAGATGTCCTACATTGGGGCCAAAAACAAGGTGTCGGATTGGAACACAGCCACCTGCTACATCACAGGGGAGACGGCAAGAGCCAAATAAGCTCCAGAAAACATTTGGAACGTGCTCCCAAGGGTCTCTGGCACAGAGGTAATTAAATTACCTGTCTGCATGTCTGTGTGTGTGTTTGTCAGAGCGTTGGAGTTTGTGATGAACTTGTATTCCCAAGATTTTCTGGCTTGAAATTAGGGTCAGGATTTGATTTCCACTTACAGCAAATGGTCCGTTTGTTACAGCAGCAGCAGAGGGTAACTTTATTCACCTGCTGATCTCGGGCACTCACTCAGCTACTTCAATTTACATTTACAGCATTTAGCAGACCCTATCTTATTTTATCCAGAGTGACTTACCACCGAGCAGTTGAGGGTTAAGGGCCTTGCTCAGGGGCCCAGCAGTGGTAGCTTGGTGGTGCTGGGAATCGAACGCCGGTTTTCAGATCAGCAGTCCGACACCTTAAACACTGAGCTACCACTTTGAATCTAGTGGAACTACCACTAATCGAACTTCGATTACATTCATGACGACTATGGAAGTGCACGGGTCCAAGTGAACGTCACAATTTCCCATCATTCTGATGTTTAATGTAAACAATAGCCGGAGCTCTTGACCTGCATTCGCTTCATTGCAAGCATGGTGTTGCTGTTGCAAAACTCACTGACTGGAAAGACTACATAAACAAGCGGGCCTACATGTGTCCCTAATAAAGCGCACTTGCAAATAAACACGGCCTAGGAGCTGAGGTCCGAATGAGTCTTTGAACCATTTCCTGTTTACTTCCTGTTTGTTTTTTCCACCATTTAAACACGTCTTCCAGTTCGTTTGGCAAAGACTTGACATACAGAATCAACCCGATGGATTATTCCAGAATTCCAAACTTTGTTGGATTTTCCTTCCTCGCCTTAATATCAAATTCAAATGACAAATTCAGATCGTATTTATCACACACACACACACACACACACACACACATGCAGTGAAATGTTTTTTATTCTGCATATCCCAGCTTATGAATTTGAAGGCTGGGGTCAGAGCACAGGGTCAGCCAGAACATGCCGCGCCACTGGGCAGCTGAGGTTAAGGGCCTTGCTCAAGGACCCAATGATGGTAGCTTGCCTGGTGTGAGGCAATAACAGCTCCGATTCTGTGAGGTCAGGGGTTGCTTGTGAATTCGAGCCCATTCTTCCACTGACCAGCTACAATTCAGCTCCACTATAGTGGGCGTCTCATCTTCTGTTCCGAGGAACCTCCGCATGGCTTCCCGGGGCTGAAGATCAGATGGATTTGAAGTCCATGTTGCTCAGAAGTCTCACACGGGCGTTGGCGCACTGCACACTATCTGGGAACCTCAGCGACACATCATTCAGTAGGATGCTAAATTAAATCCATCCAGATGTGGCCAATCTTATTGTTGGATGCAAACAATTTCCTGCCTGTTATGTCCGTTTCAGACCAAAAGAAAGTTTACTTTCGACTTTATATACAAAATATTTGATTCTTTTTAACAACAGCTTTTTTTACACTGTGGGATATCATCGTTCGACATCCTGTGTTTAACCCCAAGCAAAGGAACATTTCCGACTTGGTATTTAGAAGCAGGGTAAGTAGCAATTTTTACTCGAGGTTATGGAACCTCACACTGCGGCGCTAAAAGTGTTTAGTGTAAAACAGTGTGGTGTTAAAATGTTAGACTAAGTATCCCGCAGTATCCCTACATGCTGTGTAAACAGGAGCTGACGCTTTTGTCGGGGAACAATAAGATGAAATGCAAGAAGAGGCAGTAGCCCCGTCTACATGCGCACGTCTTTTCATATTCCGATTAACTGTTTACATGGCATGTTCTTTAATCCGATCTGGTGTTTACATGTCGGAGTCTGCTGCTCCGTGAACCTCATTATGTCCAGCACTTTCAATCTTGTAACGATGGAGATGCATCACTTAATCGGACCAGTTCTGGTAGGTACCAACAAACACCGGGACAACAAGAGAACAAACAATCTCCCTTTTTAATCATTTTAACCCCAATTGTTAAATATGCGGACGGCACGGTGGCAGAGTGGTTAGCGCGCCTGCGTAACAGCAAGAAGGTCATGGGTTCAATTCCCAGGGTGTTACTGCGTGGAGTTTGCATGTTCTCCCCATGCTTGCGTGGGTTTTCCCCGGGTACTCCAGTTTCCTCCCACCTCCAAACACATGCAATTGGGCATAGGTGCTACTCTAAATTAACCATAGCAGTAATGTGTGTGTGTGTGTGTGTGTGAATGGTTGTCCATCTCTAAGTGTTAGTGCTGCGATTAACTGCCGATTGTACAGGGTGTACCCCGCCTCGCACCCTAAGTTAGCTGGGATAGACTCTAGCGTAATCCAGGGTTTATGAAGGTCCAATGGGAAGCTTGTTAATACCCCAGGTGAAGTATGACGAGGAGTTTATAATCAGCCATGGGGAACCGTTTTACATGATAGGACCCCTACAGAACCAAGGAAACGTATAATCGTGAGGTCTTGATCACTGATTAAGATGTAATTCATGGAATGGAACAACGTTCACATCGGCATACAATCGTAATTAAAAAAAATTTTTTTTAAACGTGCATGGATCCATGGGATTGTAGACCGACTAGTAGAAATGACTGCATGGCTGCGATAAAAAAAAGGGAAAAAAATAGGCAATAGGCGGCTTTTACGATTCTTTTATACGACTCGCCGTCGTTCATCACGGTCACACTTTGATGACTTCAAACCCAAAAGGGAATCCATAAAACTTTTTGTGAGCTAACATTGACGAGAAGGCTAACAGATTTGCGTGCGGGATCGAATCGTTTGTCGTTAACGTACGGCTCCATGTCCCACATAAAAATCGACATACAGTAGGCTCTCGGGCTCTAGGACTTGAAAACGCCCATAGAAGCGATGAAACTGACAAAACAAACATCAGAGCGGTCAAACATGTGTCTATGTGTGTTTGCAGGCTTTTCCTGTTGTCACTCCACCAGTCACACGATACTGATTTAGTGTCCCTGTTACCATGGTTACCCCTGTCTGGGACGCTGAAATCAGGAAAGCGGTGTCCCACACATACACACATTCTCCACAGCACAATGATTGACAGGTGAAGGGCGACATGCCCAGACAGCAGCAGATGGACAGTTACACACGGTCGCTAACATAGCAGCCCCGGCAACCGTAAATACTTTTGTCCACGCTGTAGTTTAGTGGTTTACGCTTGATTTCAATCTGTCTCGATGTCAACATAGACTATAATGCTTCCACAAAGCCGGCATCAAGATGGAGCGTGTTGTTCAGCGATGGACAAAAAATCCTATACACATGCAGGACTCAAAAAGAGTCTCGTCTTTACGGGGATGTCCAAAGTCTGTTCCCCAGGAAGCTCACAGATAGATGTTTACTGGTGTAAAGCTTTCACGATATGCTAGGCGACCCGCCGGCCAGCGAGCTGCAGTTTCTCCTTTCACCTGATGATAGTGGCATACCGCCTTCACGAACAAGATAGCTAATACGCCCTTCTTTAATTCCCTTGATGACATCTGGGGAAAGTAGTAGCTCAGTGGTTAAGGTGTTGCACTGATAATCAGAAGGTTGTGGGTCCAATTCCCAGCACCACGAATCCGGGCCCCTTAGCACGGCCCTTAACCATCAAATGCTCATTTGGATTTTTAAAAATGTCAAATGTTAGTCGCTCTGGTTTAGGGCATCTGCCAAATGGCAGAAATTTTCTGATGTATCCCAATTTTTCTATTAGATAAATAAATTTTGGCCAAAAGTATTGGAACAGCCGGACAATCACATTTATATGTTTTTAAACATCCTATTGCAGATGTGTTCACATTCTTCCTCCTATAATAACCTCCACATTTCTGTGTCTGTGTTACACTAGAGTGTGTAGCATGAATATAGGGGTATGTGGTCATTCAGATACAGTAGTATCAGTGAGATAACACACTAATGTTGCAATGTTAAGGGGAGCTTCTGGGGTACAGTCGGTGTTCCGGTTCATCCCAAAGGTGTACAGTGGGGTTGAGTCCATGTCCTGTACAGGACACTCGAGTTCTTACACTCTATAACATCCAGAACACATCAGGTCTTCATGGAGCTCAGGGGCTTTGTGCACAGGCGCATTGTCATGCTGAAACAGTGTTTAGGTCTCTGCCACAACATACAAAGACGTTCTAGACGACTGTTTTTTTCCCACACTTTTTGGTGCAGTTTGGGGAAGAAGCAGAAGACAGGTTTAGAGCTAAAGTATCATGACAGGCAGAACATTCGGTTCGTTGTTTGTCCTTATTTTTAGTTATACTGAGATTTGTAATCAACAAAACTCCTTGGACTGTACAACTGAATTAATCCAACGAACTCTATTGCATTTATCATTTAGCCTAAAATAAATAAATATACACGCACACGCACACACATATATATATATATATATTGCAAGGTGGCACGGCACAGAGCGGTTAATACGCCTGCCTCACAGCAAGAGGGTCATGGGTTCGATTCCCGATTCCCAGAATCTTTCTATGTGGAGTTTGCATGTTCTCTCCGTGCTTGCGTGGGTTTTCCCCGGGTACTCCGGTTTCCTCCCACCTCCAAACACATGCGATTGGGCATAGTTGAATCGCCTACTCTAAATTGTCCATAGCAGAGAATGTGTGTGAATGCTTGTCCGTCTATAAGTGTTAGTCCTGTGATTAACTTCTGATTGTACAAGGTGTACTCCGCCCTAACTCACACCCTGGGATAGACTCCAGCGCGCCCACGACCCTGAACAGGATAAGCGCTAGATAATAGATGAATGAATGTTACGTAACTAATATACAGCATTAAAACACTGTGACGACTCGAAAGGAAGATTATATTTGCTAATATGTTTTTTAATAATAGCTTATAAAAGCTTTTAAAAGACACTGCAAGCACACAATAGTGTATTTTCACGAACACGTTCCAATAGTAATTAGTGAGTAATGGAGGTGGAACATGTCGATCTGATATTTGAGCAGTGTTTGTTGGTAATGTTTAGTTTTCTGAATCAAAATCAACAGGAGCAAGTGAACTTACACTGTCATGGAAAACCAGTCTGTGTGTGTGTCTGCGTGCGTGTGAGAGAGTGTTTATGCGTGCATCTGTGGCAGTTGTTTGGGGTCTAGTTTGTGTGTATTTGTTGTAATGTGTGTGTGAGATAGAGAGTGAGAGAGTGTTGGTGTGTATGTGTGTGTGAGAGAGTGAGTGAGTGAGTGAGTGTGAGAGAGAGAGAGAGAGAGAGACAGAGAGAGAGACAGAGACAGAGAGAGAGTGAAGCAGGCAGAATGTTTTTGTGTACAGTATATA
>JAOUQX010000027.1:4935406-4948733 GCA_028566295.1 Liobagrus marginatus
TACATGCACACGATAATAAACTAAACATGCAGTTTATTTACAAATAAAAAATATATATTTTTTTCTCTTATGTTTTCCTTCCTGTATTTGTAAATAAACTGCACGTTAAAATATCTGTAACCTGGAAGCATAACATTTCCAGCATTTGGTAGACATAGCAGTTGAAGGTTAAGGGCCATGCTCAGGGCCCAGCAGTGGTAGCTTGGCAGTGCTGGGAATTGAATTCAGTCTTCGGATCATTTGTCCAACACCTTAACCACTGAGCTACCACTTCCCCGCGTTTTTTTTTCCTAGATGTAAAATTAAATACAGTTGAATTCACATATTAAAAAAAACGAATAAGTTATGTACGCTTTATATTCGTCAGGGCCCCCCTAATTCCACGGGGCCCAATGCGGCTGCTTACCTCGCTTATTGGTTAAGTCGGCCCCTGTCCATAACATCCAGAACACATTATATCTTCATGGAGCTCAGGGGCTTTGTGCGCAGGCGCATTGTCATGCAGGAACTTAGTTCCATATAAGGACATTCTAGACAATTGTGTGTTTCAAACTTTGTGGCTAACATTTTGGGAAGACAAGCTTATGGGTGTGCTGGTAAGATGTTTGTCTGACCTCGTACACGGTATTTAGTTTTACCTCTAGTTTAACGCGGTGGATATGCTATCAATCGAGTAAAACAGAGACATTTAGTAACATATACATATTTATGGTCTGGACGGTTGAAATCTATCTAACAAATATAAAGTGTAAACACTAAAACTGACCGTCTCTCCTTGTGCCTCAGTGGAAAATGCTATGGATGCCCTTCTGGAGTTGTCTGGTGCTGCAGTAGGCAAATGCGCAACGTCTCCCTCGAGGTCAGGCTTCGAGATGGCTGCTGCTCTGCTGGACCCATGGCCGTCTAACACGCACTCGTCCACAATAAGATCAGTCGACTGTGCCGTGTCCCGTTCTGCAAAATCACCCCAGGAGTTCGCCGCCGGAGCGCATCTTACGGAAGAATTTGACTCTCTGATTGACCATGAACTGGAATCTTTAGCGACGTGCCAACCTCAACCATCCTCTATTACTCCGTCCATCTTCCCGCTATCTTCCGAGTCGCTTCCCGTTGCTCAAGAAGCTTTGACCGATCTTGATCAGCTGGATGTGGGCAGCGCCTCGAAATCAGGGTTTGTAAACGATCAGAGTTCCAACTCCACTGCCAAGATGAGTGGCGCTAAAAGAACTGCCTCACCAGTAAACGAGCTTAGTTATGGGGGTGTACCTTTGCCCCAGGAGACTGGCATCTCGGTTGATTTTAGTCACTTGACAAATGATTCCACCTCTGCTGCTCAAAGACCTTCAGTTTTTAAGGCTTACCACAGACCTGGCGAGTATCTGGAGCAAATCTCAGCATCGGTCCCACACACTGGTCCCCCACACACAAACCTGCACACATTCTGGAACATTGACGCTCCAGATTTTACGCCCGGCTTTGAGGCGCCAGCTTTTATCACACCTGTTGTGCAAGCCCCAAACGCTTGGACAACAATCCCGACTCCTTACACTCAGTGGATGCCTTCCAGGCCCGGCAGTCAAGCTCTAAAGCCGTCGGTCACGGTTCCTAAGTCATGGATTTTTTCTCCTCAGAGTCGACTGAAATTGGAGGGTCAGGTACTGGTGCTGCTCAGAGGAGCTCCGGGATCAGGCAAAACTACACTTGCCAGGTATTTATTTGCCCATGACATCGTACCATCAGTCCAAACATAAAGGGTGTCTAAATGTAATGGTTTAAATGTATTTTACAGGATCGATATTGCATAGGAACCCGTTAGTTATGTTTGAGGTATTTAGTTATTGTGTTAACAAGTTTATATTTACAGCATTTGGCAGACGTGTTTATCCAGAGCGACTTATTTACATTTATGCAACTGAGCAGTTAAGGGGTTAAAATTGGGGCCCAATTTTGTGCGCCTTAGCCATCAGACTAATCAATCAGCTAATAAGTTGTGGGCGCATGGTATCTGTGGCAGGGATGCATTCGGGGGTTTTGTATGCTAAATGTTTTGCTTGTAATGGTTCATGTAAAAAAAAAAAAGAAAAAATAGAGAAAGAGAATAATGTGGAAGCGGTAGCTCAATGGTTAAGATGTCGGACTGCTGAGCCGAAGACAGTGGTTCGATTCCCAGCACCGCCAAGCTACTACTGCTGGGCCCCTGAGCAAGGCCCTTAACTCTAAACCGCTCGGTTGTAAGTCGTTCTGGACAAGATGCGGTAAGAGCGTCTGTTAAATGCTGAAAATGTAAATGCAATGGTTCTTGACCTCCACAGTGCAATGTTCGAGCAAAACCCAGGTGGAATCGTCTTATGTACTGATGAGTACTTCACCCAGAACGGCACGTACCATTATGAGCCACACTTACTTGGAGAAGCCCATGCCTGGAACCATCGGCGAGGTAAACATGACCGTATCGTTTCGAGGCATTTGTTGTTTTTATTTATTCTTCATAGGAAAAAAAAAAAGCGGCATCGGGCATCACCTACTGTGAAAGTGGGTTGATTAAAAGTGAAAGAAAAACAAACAAGGCAATAAGTTGAGCAGTTGATAACCGGTCCAGAACGGTCAGATAAAACATCAGAAGTGTGATCTCTGTGACTACAAGTCACATGACCCAAAATATGTGACAAAACCGCAGCTGATATCTGCTATTGTACTTGTATTACATTTCTCATATTGCACACTGTATCAGGTGCCTGTGTGCATATTCTTTTGTTTTGATTGCAATTTTATGGCAAGGATCAGTGGCCTGGACCTTGGGGACTGTTGAAGTAGGTTCAGAGGGTTGAAGGGGTTCAGAGGGTCAACTCCCATGTTTGTGTTTTATTGTGAAGAAAATTATGGACAACTGTATGCGACCCTTGCTAAGGGAAATCAATTCAAAATGGATCCGAATAAGAATAAGAAGTCACATATACAAAATACAAACCATTGGTATATTTTTATGGGCATTGAAATAAACGTTTCCTCTTCTTTTCAGCGAAAGAAGCTTTTGAAAAAGGTCTTACCCCTATAATTATAGACAACACCAATTTGCAGTGCTGGGAGATGAAGCCCTATGTCGCATTGGTAAGCCTTTAGCATCAACATCAATCTAAATATTATAAATGTGTCATTATAGAAACGTCATTTTAAACGTTGACGTGTTGTATTTCTGTCTGTTGTTAGACGCCATAAAAATGAAATTGCTTTGAATTGAATTGACCTTACGGGGGGGGGGGGTTTCAATGGTAAGGCTCTGATCAGATGGTCGGGGTTCAAGCACCAGGCAAACTACCATCATTGGGTCCTTGCACAAGGCCCTTAACCTCCACCGCACATTCTGCTCTGACCCCGTTCACCCTCAGATTCGTAAGCTGGGATATGCGTAATAAAAACATTTCACTGCATGTATGTGTGTGTGTGATAAATAAGATCTGAATTTGATTTATAAAATAGTGCGTAGAACACATTTGAGCTGCAGTTCAGAGGATTTTAGCCGTCCGATTTTCTTTCCTATTCCTCTTCCTTTACCTCCCCCGTTCCCTTTCAAGGTAAAATATGATGATTATCAATATCATCAGCTTTATTAATGTATGGTTGTTTAAAGTTAATCAACAAATCAGACTTTCATATGCATACAATAAAACAAAAGCGCTACATTAGCATTAAACAAAGTTAAAAGTGGCTGAACTTTTTACCAGTGTGACTTTAGCTGGTGTTTTATTCACATTCTGCTGTTAAAATGTCGTGCTGTAAGGGTTAAAGTGCTTTCTGGCAACTTCGATGTGTTTGTAAACAACATACACCTGCCTAACCTGGTGATTATAAAGATACGTCTGTATAAATTGCTTGCACATCATTTTTTAAAAATAACAGGTTTAATCATATGTTTAAATGATGTGATGTTTAAAAATGTTATAAAGATAGGTTCGAGAGTAACTTTATTCCTGACATAATGTAAAACATAAAACTGACGATGTACCTTTGACCTTTTTCCCGCCTCTGTTTCTTCAGGCACTGAAGCACAATTACCGAGTTCTGTTCCGTGAGCCGAACACCTGGTGGAAATCCAAAGCCAGAGAATTGGAGAAGTACAGCAGATGCAGAAAACACTCAATTCAAACATAGACTGGTGCTTGAAAGTTTGTGCGCCCTTGAGAATTTTCGACAGTTCTATATTTCTGCATAAATTGACCCCTCCCCAAGTTGATCAAATGAAAGAGACAAAAATGTCATGCTCGACCACTTATTTAATAACATAAATCTGAATTACATGGCAAAAGTTTGCAGTAACTGTTGATCAGTTCTGTACATAGGCTTGGAGTCATTTGGGCTCGTTCTTCATTACAGAACAGCTTCAACTTTGGAATGTTAGTGGGATTCCTCACATGAACAAGCTTGCTTCAGGTTCATCTTTAATTGGATTAAAGATCAGGACTTTGATTTGGCCATTCCAAAGCATGTTCGGGGTTGTTGTGTTGCAGCATGACCGATTTCTCTTCAGTTCACAGCCACATGTCCTTACAATTTCATTTAGAATTCGCTGCCCTTCATCGGAATTCATCATGATACTCCCAACACCATGCTTCGCATATAGGATAAGATTCTTATGTTCTAATGTACTGTTTTTTGTTTTTTTTCCAAACCTAGCCCTTTTCAATGAAACCAACAAGTTCTAGTATTTGTTTAGTATATCAACATGACATTTAGTTGCTCAGTATTGTCAATGATTAGATCTTTAAAATAATACTGTAATAATTTGGTGTCATTCGTTTGATTGGGTTTAATTCGTCTACGTTTAGGACCTAAATGGAACTCTGATGATGGTTGGGTCATATTTATGCTGAAATGTCGAGCATTCAGAACGGTTCACAAACCATCAATCGCCACTATAAACCACTAGATCATAAACAGGGAAATGTACAGGAACGAGACAAAACTAGAGAAGAGCAGCAACAGCTACGTTGCTTTATACACACTCACCGGCAACTTTATTTCAGGAGCCTGTAAACCTGCACCTTTTCTAATCAGCCAATCATGTGGCAGCAGCACGGCCAAAAATCATGCAGATTCAAGTCAATGTTTACACGAGACATGCTAATCAGTTGAAACGATTAGCTGCCTTTATAGCTAGCAGATTTTACAACAACAATAAATAAGAAGTGGTAGCTCAGTGGTTCCAAGCTACCACTGCTTGGCTCCTGAGTAAGGCCCTTAACCCTCAATTGCTTGGATGTAAGTTGCTCTGGATACGAGCGTCTGCTAAATGCTGTAAATGAAAATCTACACAAGGTTATTACAAACACCTGATAGCGATTTAAAATAAGTTTTGAGTAAGTCGTCCCAAGTTGTCCTGTGTATTTTGATGCTAATGCTAGCTCCCTAAATTATATTATATATACAGTATATCTTTTTTTTTTTGGTCAAAATAATTCATTTCGCAAGAAAATGTTTTGTTGTATTTTCTAGCACAAAGGTGTGTATGAACGAGTCTAGACGGTTGAAAAATATTGATAAGATCAACAGCGTTAGCCTTTCATGGTGAACTGATGGTACTTAAACAAATTTGTCAAGGTTGCCAAGTCTGCGATTATAGCAAAAGATTTTGACTACTATTTGACTGCAAACAAAATTGACTCGCAAAATTATTTGCTTACTGGCTAGTAGTTAATTAACTGGAGGAAGAATCTGTAGTTAGGGGACCATTGCTAAGAATCTATCTGACATACTGCTATCGGTTACCTCAGGCGCATAAATGTATTTCAAAATGCTAAAGTAATGCCGTTAAATCCACCATATAATGTTGATTCCTGTACAACTGTTCTTCTCTTTTTATAGACGTACTAGACACGGAGTAACAAAGGAAAAGATCCGACACATGCTTGAGAATCAGGATCGTTATGTATCAGTTCAGAATATTATGACTTCACAGCCCAAACCCACAGCCGTTTACGGCGTGGATGTGTGTCAGACAGACGCAACAGAGTGAGTTTGTGTACCATTATAAGACTTTTTACACACGTACAGCCCGATTTGTCAGGCAGGCAAACAGGCTTGTGCATTAAGAATCAATAATGATCTAATAAACATAGCATTACTGTTGGAACACATGAGGAACATGGCAGCATGGCCTCACAACACTTTAGACATGATGCAAGCTGTTGATAATCCTCTTTAGTAGATTCTCAGACCCAATGGTGATTGAGAACAAATAAATATGTGTAATTGGTACAGTGGACATATGTTGGTCACTTTAATAGCAAACTATGTATAAAAGGATGTGTAGTAAAGTTTGATTGGCCTAAATTAGATGGAAAGCGTTAGAGGGGAGATTTAGGGCTGAATCT
Organism: Liobagrus marginatus; assembly: GCA_028566295.1. Classification (NCBI taxonomy): domain Eukaryota; kingdom Metazoa; phylum Chordata; class Actinopteri; order Siluriformes; family Amblycipitidae; genus Liobagrus; species Liobagrus marginatus. The sequence goes on from JAOUQX010000027.1 coordinate 4,941,775, forward strand.
GTACCATTTATCAATGTATAAACATTGGTACTGTTTTTTTTAGCCTCCTTTGATTTAAGTATTAATAGTGGAATTAGTAAACCATGATGTAAATGAACCATGAAAACCACTGTCTACCATCACTTTTGTCTTTCAGGCGACCTCTAGTAAGCTGTCTTGACTTAGTGGGTGACCGTGGACTTGGTAAACCTGGTAGGTATCGCTCCTCCTCTCTGCCCGATGTTTCATCAGTTGATTGTAAAGATAGTTCTACTTTAGCAAACGCAGATGCAGCAGAAAACTTGGAATCACACAGTTCCAAGGAATACGTATCCTTCCCGGAAGATTTTACAGAACGAACTGAAGCGGTACAGCCCAAGCTGGTAGATGGAACAGACATGGAACTGGACGTATGTATGACACGGACTGTGGAACAGCCTGTGATTTGTGCAGAGTCAATTGGCCAGCGAGTAAAGAGGGTGAGGGAGCAGACCAGAACTGAAAATGGAGATGTTAGCACTCTGAACTGTGATTCGTTAAGGACAGCAAGTCAGGATGTTGGTGTGAATATGAACACGGAGAAGCTTGAATTTGTGGGAGACTGGCCTTCTGAAAGCCTTGAACAGCGTAGGCAACGGAGTCGGAAGTCAGCATCCCAGACATCGGAAATCTCAAGTGAGGATATGTCAAACTTGAATGAATCTGGCGATACGTTTGTCGGACATTTCCATTCTGACCCCACAAATAAGACCGAGTTCCAGAAGTTTATAGATGTTCTTCAAGGTGACGATCCCCAGATTACCCAAGATACAAGTGTAGATTTTCAGTACCTAGCTGAGGACAGGAATCGCTCAGGCTTGGTGACTAAGTCCCAGCCAATACTTCCCGACTGTGTCCTTGACGGGACGCCTGAAATATCCAGTGATCCAGAAAAATTCAACTGTCATACTCGTATACTAGGTCTGGAATCTAACCAGGAGAAAAAGAAAGTTTCCAGTCGGAAAGCAGGAAAATCCTGCAAACTGGCCCTTACGTTCACGCATCAGAGCCCTTCCTCTTCTCCTAGCACTGGGTTTTTAACCAACCCACTGCAGCAGTCCGAGCTAAATACATCACCGGTAATAAGGGTTACCCCAGTGGCATGCCCCAGTGTCTTTGCGCAAACAGAGTCACAGTATTTTGCCCTCCTGTGGCGAATTAACCAGCAAAAATGTTCAGAGCAAGAGTTGGAAAGCGGCACTGGGGGAACTGTTCTTTTAGATGGAAATCCTTTGCGTTTTGTTCCAAAAAGAAATGAAGAGAAACCACCTGAGCAGCACGTGATCCCATACCGTGTGTGTCACGAGAAAGGCTCTCAGGTGAAAGAGAATGACTTGGCAGAATTACCCTTTAAGCATCACAGCCTGGAAATAATCAGGCGCCACTTCAAACACGTTCGCAAAGAGACTCTGGAGGATTTGTATGAAAAGTGTTCCCAAGATATCGACTGGACCACCAACTTGCTGCTTGATTCAGGTGAACATTTTTCTAAGGATGATGAGGAAATCCAGTTTGATTTCCGACATGTGGAAGGATCAGTTCAGGGTGCCAAGGAAGGATCTTGTGGTCGTCAGTTGACCATGGAGACGACAGAAAACTACACAAAGGACATGGTAATAGAGGAGGCTGGCAGTCATCACCGTGAAAACGCTGCTTTCATCCTACCAAATAACACCAACTCAACTATGAGCTTTGTTGAAAGTGGACCTGAGGTCAATCAACTTTTAGAGTCTGAAGAGTCAAATCAAATGGACCATGCAAACGAACCTGTTGGAGCTCACGAAGCTCTGAACCATGCTTCCGAATTACCCGTGGAATTTGAGGTATTCGAGACGTATCCTCATGGAGAACCTGAGGACAAAGTGGTAAAAGACGGAGAGATTCAAGTGGACTTTCAAACCGTAATGCGGTCGCAGTGCGAAGAGATGGAGGTCATAAAGGAGGAACTAAGAGTGGAAAAAGAAAAGGAGAAAAAGTGGCAGAGGAAAAATGGGCCAATGGACATTCAGACCCTGGAGCTGAAACTGACAACGGAACTTGCCCTGCAGCTCACTGAGTTGTTTGGGCCTGTCGGGATCTCCCCAGGTAATTAATTAACCCATACGGTCAGTAATTTAATCAAATAAAGTGATCCTATATGTGCGTACATTTCAGTTAAGTAATTAAATAATGCTCGACATAAATACACACCATTACATGTACGTGTATTTTTTGTAGAGCAATAAAAATGTGCAGAATTTTCAGCTTTCATTTTATAGATATGTTTAACGCAAAACATTGACGCACAATTTTTATCCGAGCAAAAATATCGGGTAAGTATATAACGCTTTATATGTGGTCACACTCCCCTTTGCATGCAACTTTCTGGCAGTGTTGACTTGTGTTGCGTCATTATTAGCGATGCCTTTAACGGTTTGTACTGCAGCTTGCTGTGTTCTGAGTCGTCATCTTGTGGCATGATGCATGAAGTTTCTCCAAATGATCTTGCAAGCCACTGTCGGCAAATTGGCTGGAAGAATGTTTATGTTGGACTTCTGAATTCCTACCATTATGATTTACATCACAAACGATTAGTGAACCCATTCCAGAAGCCCAGGCCATAACACAACCTGCATTACTTATGTTTTGGATCACAGCCAGCTTCTTTCTTTTCTACACTTGGGCCCCTTTGGTGGAGGTTAATCTCGGTTTCAGAGCTTTCATGGATCATCTCTGTATTCCTTTTGCAAATTCTATTGCAAAATCTTATGCTACTTAATGCTATGTATTTTGCATGTTGTGGCCGTTATATATTTTTGCCCTCAGAGTCTCAAAGTTCCAACAGCATATTGTAATATCTTTACCCCCAAGAAGATACACACACACACATATATATTCAATTTATTTTATTTATAGATATTTATATATACATATTTATATATATATACACAGTATATATATAAAATGTTTGGAATGTACTGTTTGGGGAGCCAACGATTCTGTGGATTAATTGTGCAATTAATCCTAAGGAACCTGGAAGCTGTTTCAGTTGTGACCCAATACCTTATTATTAATCCAGGGGTGTCAAACTCTGTACCTGGTGGGCCGCAGCCCTGCACAGTTTCGTTCCAACCCTGCTCCAATGCACAACATGCAGTTTTTGAATAAGCCTGAAGGACATCATTAGCTGAATCCGATGCGTTTAATTTGGGTTGAAGCTAAACTGTTCAGGGCTGCGGCCCACCAGGAACTGAGTTTGACACTTCTTAATTTTTAAGGTATTGGGTCGCAATTGAAACAGCTTCCATGTGAATAAGTAATAATTATTTGATCCCCTGGTCAAGTTTATCCCCAATACAAAGTCTAGAATTTAAATGGGAATAACAAATACAAATTAATTAATGAATGTTCCGCCTGTTAAACTAAACCCACCATAGACCGTTCACTTCTTTGTAAAGGGATAAACTTACAAAATCAGAAGAGGGTCAGTTAATTGTTTCCGCCACTGTATATGAAAAAGAGCGTATAGGTAAAATCCGAACCCAAAGCAGCATCTTTAAGAGTTTGTATGTCTGCTATCCATGACTGTAGTGGAGTTTACTTCTGAAAACTGCTCCGTGCTGATGGACCTCAAAGTAGCCAAGCTCCTGCATCAGAAATGGAAAGATACCATCCAGGTAGGTAATACAGCAGTCATTATCACGCTTCATGTGATAATGAGGGGAGGGGGGAGGGGCGGAAGTGAACGACAGGCAGAAATGACTTTATGAATATGTTGTGTTGATAGGAGAAGCACAGACAAGCAGCTCTCTCATATCTTCTACAAGAGGGTAAGTTATGGATCGTTCTGGAAAGGCATGCTTCTGTTGAATTGCCTCTTATTGTTGTCTCACATCATTGTTTTTTAATTCGGTACTCGCCCAGGTTCTGTACACTGGGGCGAGTCCCAGGCAGGTGCTGCCGTGGCCGATTTTCTAATCGGCTTCGATGCATCACTCGGCAGCCAGTCAGGATTCCAAGAAGGCATTCCATTCATGGACCACTGGAATGTGTCCCGCCCTCCAGTTTCCCTCCGGGACATCATGCTTGAAGAGCAGGTGTTGCAGGACAGTATGGAGAAGGTCAAACATTGGCATACACTTACAGTGAGCTAGTATGTTTTCTGAAGTAGTAATTAATGATAAGTCTGTGCTTTCTGTGTGTAGTCCAGAGTAAGTCGCTGGGATCTGGACAAGAAAGATGGAGCAGCTGTAGTAAAGGAGAAACAGCTCTTTGCTCTCTTCCCCACCATTGACCGACACTTCCTCCGGGACATCTTCAGAGACTACAAGTAGGAAAAAAACCAATTATTATTATTCCAAACCTTATCTTAGTACCAAACGCCTTCTACCTTGTTCTACTCAATGCACCAGGAATTCTTGGTTCAGAATGTGAGGCCCTCTGATAGCGACTCTCAATCAATAAGAAAGATAGCAAGCTTAGCAGAGACGGCAAACATACACACGTACGTTCTTGACTGCAGTAGGAGTACAGATCCTCAAGTTTAAAACAGCTCTGGTAAAAGTTGTAGTACTGACTCCACTTTATTACTCAGGTTGAAGTAAAGTAAAGAAGTACGGGCTCCGGGATCCAAGATGGCGCCGTTGTAACAGGCAGCCGTCATGACTGCTCTGATCACAGTTCACTGATTTTTTTTTTTTAGTTTTATAGTACTTTTCTCTGTACCTTACACTTCCTTTCTCTCCCTCACCCTTATTTACAGTAAATTTTCGGGTCAGTCGTCAAAGCATTTCACTGTATGTTGTACTAGGTATGATGTACATGTGACAAATGAACTTGAACTTGATATGTACTTAAATAAAAAGTAGCCGTTACTACTACTGTGCCTATTTACACATCATGCTGGTAACTGGGTCTCACGTTATATTGCACGTCATCGTGCATGTGTACAACAAATGTTTTGGGCATAAAGGAGAGAAATTCAGGCGTCTGATTGGTTTACAATTTGACATTGTTTTGCGTCATATGTGCGGCATATGGGGTAACTATAACTATATGGGAAGTGGCGAAGGAGTTGAACTGCTGATCCGAAGACCGACGTTCGATTCCCATCACCGCCAAACTACAAATGCTGGGCCCCTGAGCAAGGCCCTTAACCTGCTCTGTATAAGAGCGTCTGCCAAATGCTGTAAATGTAAATATATTTGCGATAATCTTGCACTCGCTTCTCCAAGGTGTTAGCCGTTTATGCTACTCCGTTATATTTTTCTAATCTGGTAGACTCCTTTTGAGAGTTTAGGTAAGTAAAGGTAGTATCATTTAAGTGTCACTACATTCAACTGTGGTCTTGCTCGTGTCTTGTCATTTACAAGTGATCAACATTTATGAACATACTCGGTACAAAGAACATACAGAAAGTGAACACAAAGCTGGCATTTGATTTAGGCAAACATTTATACAACCTTTGTCGAAGGCACGAATGTGATTCGTCTTCCGTTTAACTTTAACGTATTTACGTACAGTTACTCTCTGGAGCAGACTGAGCAGTTTTTACACGCCCTAACGGACGATGAACCTGTGAGAACCGTAGTAGCATCTGAATCTGTCTTGGAAAATAATGAAAAGTGTCGAGCAACTAGCAAAGAGAGGGTAAGTGCACAAGCAATATTTATACAGTTTGATCAATAGCAAAATGTATTATAATCAGGGGTCAAGCCCCGCATTTATCGTACGATAAATGACGTCTTTTCTTTTTTTTCCGAGTTGAATGGGAGTCCATGGCAGTCACCATTTTTTCTAAGCAAAAAAGTGGTAAAATTTGCCATGCCAAAAGAACACAATATGATATGATACCATACCAACTTTGACGTTTCTAGGACCTACTAGTCAAAAGTTATTTTCTATAAATTACTGGGAAAATACGCGACGTCACTGTGATCTCTTAGCAACTAAACCAACGCGACGTCACTGCAGTGTCATCACGCCAAGCTAATAGCGCGAATTAAATAAATAATGTGCAGAGCTTCAGTTCTCTACCTAATAAGTACGTTTCCTTTTATTGCCACCTCCTGGGAGCGAACCGAATTAAATCTTAATTATGGGTATTTTATCTAAATCCTTTATTACTACAAAGACTACAAATTAGGTTTGACCCCAATAATTGCTGCTTGCAGCTATATTTTGACTTGATAATATATAGGACTTGATCATGTTTATTATTTAGAGATCGACCGATAATCGGTATTGCTGATATTTTTCCTGATATTTAAGTCATTTTTCATTATCGAGTTTATAATAACGGATCCACCGATATTTGACAACCAGCTTGTGATCGTTTTGAGAATTGTAAGTAAGACCGCTATTATGGCATCGCACCGTAAGGAGGACAAGTCAACAACAGCGCTGGAATGTATCTTGTAGCCTGATTTGCTTTACATGATATACTTTATTTAAAATGTTTAAAGGAGTTCTGCTTAACAGCAGATGAAACCAAACTAAAGTAGCGAAAGTTTTTCTTTAGAAAAAAGGTTTTAAAAAATACAGCTACTTTTGCAGAGCAGATGGTTTTGACTATTTAAAATGTTGTTTTTTTTAAATGTAGTTTGGTCTTTATTAGCTACTGTTTTCTTCTTGCTTATCTCGGCCAAGCTTTTATTTTAAATACAAGTAATAAAAAAAATAATAAAACAATAACTAAATATCAGTACTGAATATCAGTTATCATTCACAAAAGAAAGTAAAACAATAACTAAATATCGGTACTGAATATCGGTTATCATGCAAATAATTGAAATCGAAATCGGTTCTGTAAAATTAATATTGGTCGATCTCTTATTATATTTGTTGTTTGTGCTACTACATAATTCCCATTGGTGTTGAACTTTATAATACAGTGGTACCCCGCTTATCGACCGGCTCGGACATTGGACTTTTCGCTTAGCGAACAGTTTTTTGACCGAAAT
>JAOUQX010000027.1:4983346-4998736 GCA_028566295.1 Liobagrus marginatus
AGTAACATATCCCACCCACTAACAGTAACATATCCCACCCACTAACAGTAACATATCCCACACATTAACAGTAACATATCCCACCCACTAACGGTAATGTATCCCACCACCTAACGGTAACGTATCAAACCCACTAACAGTAACATGTCGCACCTACTAACGGTAACGTATCCGACCCACTAACGGTAACGTATCCCACCCGCTAACAGTAACATATCCCACCCGCTAACAGTAACATATCCCACCCGCTAACAGTAAAATATCCCATCCACTAACAGTAACAAATCCCACCCGCTAACAGTATCATATCCCACCTACTAACAGTAACATATCCCACCTACTAACAGTAACATATCCCACCCACTTACAGTCATATATCCCCATATTTTTAGATGTCAAGTTCCCATTCAATGAGGAGAGAGTCATTTCAGGCGGGGTGAACAGGAACTCAGCAATAATCGGAGGTATCTTTTAAACATCATCAAATCTTTCACCGAATTCCAAATGATCACTCTGATGTCCATGTTAGCTGATGATTCCTTGTGTTATTCTAGGTATTATTGCTGTGGTGATCTTCACCATCTTGTGCACTCTGGTGTTCCTGATTCGCTACATGATCCGCCACAAGAGAACGCATCACACCAATGAGTCCAAAGAGGACGAGCGGTCCGAATCAGCCAACACGACTGTAGTCGCTACTGAGCCCAATTTCACAGAGACCATCGACGAAAGCAAGAAGGAATGGTTCATCTAACTGAATGGGGAACATTTGATAACTAAATAAGGATCACTTCATATTCCTCTTTTCATCTTTCTTCCTCTCTTTCTGTGTACCGGTCTGTCTTTCGCTCTTCTCTCTATTTCTGTTCCTCCCTCTCTGTCTCTCTGTCGCCCCCTGGCAGCTAGCCTGACGTTAGTGCTTAGTAAAAGTGCAGCAGTCTATGCATGATGGAACCGGAGGGGAGTGGGCAAGATGACTGCAGCCCTGACCGTCATCTGTTTCTGGTCCTAAAAGGAAAAATATGATGCCTGAAGATTAGATGAGTGGAAATGTGAGACTGAAAAAAAGCACCTTTTGTGATGGAACTGATCTACTGGCTTTGTTAGCGACAAAATCAAATCCATCCTCAGATGTGGTTGGGTTTAGAAAACACGCTTTGGAGATTTCAACTGAAACAAACATACTTTGGCCAATGGTGCCCCATTAACGAACTATACGAGTGATGTCTACACGATCGACGCCAGTCAAGCATCCTTAAACAGCAACGGTGGAAAGAAATAGCCTTAGGATCAAACCCATGAAGGAGGGATTAGCCGACGGCATCGTTAGGAATGTAGATAAAAACAAAAGCACAACGTTAAATACAGCTTCATATAAAGAAATGATAATAAACCATTGCTTGCAGCGCATTCATTTCAACCGTTTATATCATGCGTTAGCTATGTTAACAATTTACAACAGATATGCATTCATATTCATATTAAACTTCTTTACTGATGGACATTTAAGGCCAAACAAATTCTGTTTTTAATGCAACATGAGTAAAAAGTGTAAAAAGTAAACCCATTTCTCAATTGGTTTTGTTTCTGAGGTATGATTTCATATTGTGCAGTTTAGGCCTACAAATATATAGAACAATATATAAACTGTATGAAACATTTTCAGAGACTTAATAAAAGTCACATTCTATGCTTATTGAATTCTTATTCTATGGTAATTTGAATTGATTGCATTACACGGGTCACATCTTTCCTCAATGAATAAATATCATTGTTTTTAAATGCAAACCCAAGCACAGTAACAGAGTTTTTCCCAGTGACAAAGAAAAATGAACGGATCATAATTGTGCACCCGGAAGTGAGGCCTTTATGACCCTTGTTTAATAAAGCGAACGATTTAGCATCTATGTGCATTTAATCCATTTTAATTAACATAAACAATTTACTATTTAATGTTACTCCATTGTTCTAAGTTTTAAGTTCTGAGTTTTAAAAGAAAAATATAAAGACTAACGAGTCTAACTAACGAGCCCCCTATTGGCCCCTCAAAGCAGCTTTACCGAAATATAGACAGTCATAAGAACAACCAATAAAACAAATTCTTTTGATCGTGTTAACATGTTAATGATATATATAAAAAATATTTAGAGCAGTATTTAATAGAGGAATGTGTGGATATGTGTTAATTTTGTTAATTATAGTGTTAAAATCTCTTCTTCCCTGTTCGTATTTTGTGAGGTAAAATTAAGTGGCTATGTGGGACATAATAATAATAATAATAATAATAATAATAATAATAATAATAATAATAACAATAACAGTAATAATACGATAAGCAGGAATAACACTGAGAATGGAACAAATACATGCACGCAGTGCCCTTTCATTGTTTTTTAATGCAAACCCAAACACAGTGTCCCAGTGACAAAGAAAAATGAACGGAACAATTTACTATTTAATATTATCCCTTTGTACTTAGTTGCACCTCAAACCACGTGACGTAAACTGTGCGGTAAACTGAACGTATCGGCCGGTTAGCTCAGTTGGTTAGAGCGTGGTGCTAATAACGCCAAGGTCGCGGGTTCGAGCCCCGTACGGGCCACGTAGTTTTTTTACACCCATTACACCCACACCGTGAATGACTTCACGAAACATAAAAAGATAATAAAATCTCACTGATGCTCTGAAAATGCCTGTGCTAGAATCACACCCATTAATGTTGTTACTTCCGACGTGTCTACGTCAAGCGAATTTTAAATGAAAGAAAAAAAGAGACTAACGAGTGCCCCCTATAGGTCAGGCCCATAAGACTGTAAAAATAGACGCGTCTCAGAGCATAGAAATTCCTAAGAACAGCCAATCGAGGGAACAAATCCTTTTGATTGTGAAACAAATAGACAACTATAGACGGTTGAGTTCATTCCCGATTTAACACTAATTCTATGCTACCAAAGCCGCTAAATGTTGAATGACAGAATGGAAAACCAACCGTGGCGCCAGTGTTAGAAAGCCAGTGCTATAGTCTCCAAGTGAAGCGTCAATCCAATATATTTCCAGGCAGTCCACGTGGGGTCATCCTCAGCAGAAGTGTTTATCTCCAGCCATTAGTACAGCATCAGGATCAGCATTAGGGCAGGAGATAAGAAGCCGTCAAGATCGTTTGTATCTCAGGAGTACCATGTGTAAGAGATTTAGAGAGAGAGAAACTATCAGATATGCTTGTCATCAATAATGCATTTGGGCTAACTGTATGTACCCATCACTATGAGCAATTTCAGACCTCTGATGACGTTTTAGCGCCAATACATTGGACACATTCTACATTCGATGTCATAGATGTTGTTGACTAACAGGATTTGTGATTAAATGACCTCTATTTATCTAATAATGAAATCGGTTCAAGTTCAAAGTTTATTTGTCACATGTACATCATACATAGTACAATATACAGTGAAATGCTTTGACGACTGACCGAACGTTTGCTATAAAAAGGGATGAGGGAGAGAGAAAGTGTACACGGTGATTGGATGCATATAAAGTACAGTAAATACAAATTACAAATATACATCTATATGTAATATGTATATGTGCAATAATATAATATATACAGTGTACATATACATTCTGTGTAATAATATAATATATACAGTGTACATATACATTCTGTGAAATTTCATCTGGGTGTGCAAAAGAAAGTCCAAGAGAGAGTCCTGTGCAAATGTGTGTAGAAAAAGCAAAAAGAGTAAAGAAGAAGCAAAAATGTGTTCTGTTGTGTGCGTTATCTGATAGAGATTTCTCTACCATCGTTGTTGAAAAATCCGATTCTCACTAACTGACACGGTTGTCTGAGCTTCTGACTTTATGAAAATAATTTAAAATATGTAGCCGATTTGCACTTTACATGGAATAGCGATAAGAACACAAACATTTATGATTGCTGGAGGCTTTCAGAAGCATGTGTCCACTCAGAGACATTTACCAGCCATGTCTTTGTGGGTAGAAAAAATACCTAGTGGTGACGGCCCATTAGGGATTACTATGTTAAAAGCATAGGGGATGTGGTGTGTTACGGTGTGTGACTGTAACATGCACGCAGAGAAGGTAGGATCCATTTGCAGGGGGTCTTTATTTACACACGGTGAATCCAGAGGAACAAACATGGACAGAGATGTTAACACTAGGTGCACTGGTTAAGCTATACACAAAACGGCTGGCAAGACAACAGCTAGCAAGCAGACACTGGTTAAGATACAATCAAAATGGCTAGCAAGACAACGGCTAGGAAACAGACACTAGGGTTTAACAAGGGCACCGCTTAACAAGCTAACATACATGAATAAGCTTACAAACATACAAGCAATAACGTACAAACAATACCTCAGCCTGAGCAATGGCAAACACATGGCTTATATACCGGTACATGACAAACCAGGAAGTGATGTGGCAGGAAGTGATGTGGCAGTGAGTTGTGTCCATTGTTCAGGTGAGCCCTCCCTCTACTGGGGGAGTCCGGTACAGACGTTAGAGGTACGGTGTGGTACGGTGGATGGATGCACACTGTGTTAAAAGTAATTATATTTAATTAAAATGAATATAAAATTAAAATTTAACAAAATGAACAAATTTACCATAACCATGCCATAAAAGTATTCTCCCAGTTTAATTAAGAACACGGTTTTCAAAACAAGCCCTTTAAATGGTGTCACATTAATAAAGTTAATGACAAACTGTAAATGGTAAAAATTGCTGAAAGTTTTGAAAGTTTTAAACTTTTGTTTAAAAATTACACATATAATAAACAATACATATGGATTGAATCAAAGTTTGAAGTTCAGTTTACTGGTCACATGCACATCATACAGTGAAATTCTTTGGTTCTGCATATTCCAGCATACAAATTTGAACGCTGGGGTCAGAGCGCAGGGTCAGCCAGAACAAACGGTGCCCCTGGAGCAGGTGAGGCTAAGGGCCTTGCTCAAGGACCCAATGATGGTAGCTTGCCTGGTGTGAGGTTTGAACCCCCAACCCTCTGATCACTGATGCAGCACCTTATACCATTGAGCCACCACTACCCCTTAGGAATCCTTCGTCCCTGCCTGGTCAGGGTTTCTAGCAATGGGTTAAATGAGCCAAAGGGGTTTGTTTATATCGTTTTGAAAACAAGAAGTAAGAAAATATATAACCATCAAAATAAATCATTTTACTAGATAATATATGTGAGAATATAATTTCATAAAGAGTGCCAAATATTCCTTTCCAATAATCCTGAATCTAAAATCTGAAATCCTAAAAAAATGAATATTTCTCCTTGCAAGGTTACATCTTACTGCTCTGTGTGTGTGTGTGTGTGTGTGTGTGTGTGTGTGTGTGTGTGTATAGGAGTGTTTCTTCCATTTTAAATAAAGAGAACCACTTTGGCCAAATCTCGTAGGATTTCCGATGGCACTTTACCCTCTGTCTTTCCTTACACAAACAGGACCAATCTAATACAGTGCTTTGATTGATTGATTTATTTATTTGTCCAGATGAAACTCAGTTATATGGCGTCCGTTCAGTGTCATCTGCCATCTTCACACAGGAAGCTATTGACTATCTTTTCCCAACAATAATAAATGCCCGTGGGTTCGTGTGGAGTGGAGACACTTTTATGGAGTGGAAGAGTGGGGTGTGCACTTGTGTGAATGAATTTCAGCTGCATAAATTATGCATGTCTAAAATCGATGACAAGTTGGATCTTTATGGTTGGTAGCGCCGCAAAAATATTCTGAGTGGTCTCAAAGCAACTGGTCTTTAGTCTGTGCTTTTATAATGGAGAGTTATGAGGAAGCTGCTACTTGATAACTTATGAAGGGAAGAAAAAGGGGAGAGAGAAAAAGCACAAGGCATAGGACAAGGCAGGACTCAACGCGATCTGAAAGCTGGACCAAACCTTACTTTTGACGTCCATCTCCCCCTTCCCCCTAAAGATGTCATCACTGTTAAAAGAAGAGATGCAGCGTGTTTTGTTCAGACCGGCAAAACAGAAATTGGTGGAATTTATAGAGATTGAGGAGAAAAGAAGGGGACGACATTTTCTCTGCGTTTCCGGTAAGATGCCTGTCTTCAGATGGCTATGTCTGTTTTTGGCTACAGATGTTTTAGAATCACCATTTAATAACGCTGCTGCTTGGCTTATGTCAGTAGATCTCTGATTTATGACAAATACACGCAGAAGTGCTACATTAGTGCTATTTTTAGTACTTGATGAAAATAAATTGCATTTTGATACAAAAATATCTAGTCTTTATAATGCATGTATGTTGGTAAGTGTTGTAGTTGTAGGATGATTTAACACTTTATAATTCTCCTTTCTGATCATTTACAGAACATAGTATTTATTTTGCTAGAGAAATACTCTGGTAGGTTTCTACATAATAGAGTTCATCCTGACGAGACTCTTGCGTTTGATTTCAAAATTTAGACAAAGCCCTCGTACACCTGCTATGTATCATACATGCAGTTTGTATTTATGTGTGTAGTATCTAAGAACAAACAAGTCCAAATCTCGGTGGTGCAGTGTGAGAAATCTCGCCCTACAAAAAGTAAGAAGTCTCGGCGTATTGGACTGGAGGACCATTACGTGAGGACGGAGGTGTGGGCTCTCGAGGACTTGAGGATTCTGGATGGGAGGGACCCAGACACAGTAAGGCAGATTTGTTATTTCCAGACTGGTTGTCTAATATCCAGTGCTGCAAGTTCCACATATAAGAAGCTTAGCGGTTTACACTAGACAGGTCAGCGACACCCATGCAACTCCAAAACCGACTCAAACAACTCAAATCCAATTCAACATCCCTGAAACACCACAGAAACATCTTAAACATTGCTCAAGCGCCATTCAAAACAAATCTAGCACTGCATGGACAACACAAAGTATTGAAACGTAACTGAAACACCACACGACCATCACTCATACAAGTCAATTACCACTCAATCTACTCAAACACAATTTAAACAACTAAACCATCACCTAGACAATTGGTTTTCCATTCGAACAACTCAAACACAACAAAACAAATTAATAAACTCAAACGCCACACAAACACTGCTCAAACAACTCAAACACCACACAAACAACTCAAACACCACACAAACACCACACAAACAACTCAAACGCCAAGCAAACACTGCTCAAACAACTCAAACGCCACACAAACACGGCTCAAACAACTCAAACGCCACCCAAACACTACTCAAACAACTCAAACACCACACAAACACTACTCAATCAACTCAAACACCACTCAAACAACTAAAACGCCACAAAAACACCACTCAAACAACTCAAACACCACAAAAACACTGCTAAAAAAACTCAAAAACTACACAAACACTACTCAAACGCCACACAAACACTGCTAAAACAACTCAAACGCCACACAAACACCACACAAACACTACTCAAACAACTCAAACACCACACAAACACTGCTGAAACAACTCAAACACCACACGAACACTGCTCAAACAACTCAAACGCCACACAAACACTGCTCAAACAACTCAAAAACCACACAAACACCACACAAACACTGCTCAAACGTCACACAAACACTGATCAAACAACTCAAATGCCACACAAACACTGCTCAAACAACTCAGACACCACTCAAACAACTCAAACACCACACAAACATAACTCAAACAATTCAATTGCCAAGCAATCTACCAAACACCATTCAAACTCAAACAAATTAATCAGCTCAAATACCACACAAACACTTCTCAAACAACTCAATCACTGCCTGAATAACTCAATTCAAACAGCTGAAACACCACTCAAACAACTCAAACTCAACTCAAACAATTTGAACATCAAATTGTGAACATCATTTATGTTTTGAAAACCAAAACAGCGCAATCAGAACTCAAATAATTCAATCAATACAACACCAATTAAGTAACCTAAACAACGCTCAATGTTTATTATTAAGAAATGAATCTCACTAACACGAACTAACTGTTTGGTCTGGTAGTTCTCTGACTAAGGACTTTCTGGATTAATGACTTATAGTGGATAGCCGGATCCAGGGGAGGTGCAGTTATGCCGTGATCTTCCTATTATTTAAATTCTTTATTTAACGGTGCTCTGCAAAATATTTTGAAGGAATATTTTTAGACGCAACCTCCTGAGTAGTGTTCTTCTAAAAAAGAAAAAAATCTGACTTGTCTCCGGTGTGTGTGGACGCTATACAAGTATTATGTGATTCCTTATGGCCAGAAATCACAACACTGGTCAGAGCAAACCAATTTAGAACTTTCACAGCAATGGGGTAAATACGTATGCAATCCTAATTTAAATTTTATAACATAATTAATATTATTAAATTATTCATATGTCATATTGCAAGTAACTTTATATACGAGACTATATATGAGACTTTCCCTACCAGTTTAATATAATGGAGTATCAGACATGTAATTCTGTTATAAATAATTGTTATAAATAAATATAAAATAGTAATAATTTACTCCAGCCTCGCACCCGGCAAGCTACCTTCATTGGGCCCTTGAGCAAGGCCCTTAACCTCAGTTGCTCCAGGGAACGCCGCACATGTTCCGGCTAACCCTGCGCTCTGACCCCAGCCTTCAAATTCGTAAGCTGGGATATGCGGAATAAAAACATTTCACTGCATGTATGTGTATGTGATAAATATGATCTGAACTTGAATTTATTTCAAGTTTTATTATATCATGGATTTCTATCCATATTTATATTCTCACAATTCTGTTTGGTTAAAATTGTATGTAGACAGGACATTATCTATAGCCACACACCCCAATGTCACTCAGATGAGGACGGGTTTCTCATTGAGTCTGGTTCCTCTCAAAGTTTCTTCCAAAATCCCCTTTTCACTGTTGCCTTTGGCTTGCTTATTGACACATCGATATAAATGTATATCTATGATGTGTTTCAGGTTTTGTTGTTCATTTATAGGTTTATTCATTTGGTGAGACATTGTTGCTTTAGTGCTGCCTCGAAATCACAGTTAAGACACTACGACTTCTTTTCACTCACCATTTTCCAGTATCCAGTTTCACATCAATACAAAATCCAGTATAGTAATAATGGAGGGAGCTAATGCTGGACAAAGTCCCACAATGAAATACAGTGCTAAGTTACAGCAGACACTAATGGACAAACTGAAGGAATAAAGCACCGCTGCATAGCTTTTTTTTTTTTTTTTTTTTTCACAGATTAATCTTTATGACGCCAGCCAAGTGTATTTTTGGTAATGTCAAACTATCCAATGTGTTCAGGGTGGATTTTTTTCTTGCTTGAGCAATAATCTTATGCATAAACAACTTTAGATTGTTAGCGACTTTGGGTTTCATTATGCACCTTTTTGTTCTTCCAGGACGACCCCTGTTTCCTGATGCACTTCGACACGGTGCGTCCTGTCAAAGCCATAAACTGTGCTGCGAAGTATTGCCTGGCCCGCTGTCTGGTAGCACTTAGTGACTCGCACCAGCACAGCGAACTACGTCTTCAGAACTTTGACTGGACCTACATTAAGCCGACGTCTATATACTCGAACAGAGGCGACTGCATGGTGCTAATGCGGATCTGCTTTTACGCCTTTAACCTGGTGTGTTTTTCCTTGTGTCCTGTGCCATAGGAAGCGTTTGACACAGCGCGCTTTCTCCTGACTCCTCCCATGCGACATGCCAAAGGAACTTTGGTAGATCGTTCACAATTCTTTTAAAACAGGATTTTCCAAAGTAAACCTGTCGTCTTTTGCAAAGCTTTCGGTCATAATAGGTCGCTGAGTGTAACTGCAAATGATTTGGTTTTATGTATAACTGTGCATTACATAAAATATAACATAGTGAGGAAAAGTTTGTCTTTCAATTTCGGATCTTTAATCTATTTTTTTTTGTTAAACTGGCTCCATGTAGCTACTGTGATACTCAGAAAGCCTAGGTTAAAAAATGTAGCTTAGAAAACGCAACCATTAAATATTCCTGTATCATATTTCATGAATTATGTATATATATATATACGTTCTTCAATTTGATGTGTAAGAGCATGTTATGGATTAAAAAGTAGTCCATATTTGGCCCAACAGCTGTTTGCCGTCCTATTGAAAGCGGGCCCGGTGACGTCTGTTGGAATTTCCTAGGAATTCTGGGATAACCACTAATAATTAACGTTGATCTGATTGGAGTAAATCATGCAGTAAATCTTGGGTAATTCTTCAGATTTAAAACCTTGATGCTGAATTTAAAAAAGCATTATTATTCTACTTAAGGATGCACGACGGAAAAGAAGTGTAGTTGGCCAAATAAAAAAATGAATAAAAAAAGATTGCGTCTATTTACAAATAGTTTAAATAAATCTATAGTGTGTGTGGAAATAAAGCTAAAAAGCAGCACAGGCTTGGACTTAAATAAATGAACATTCACTTTTGTTCATTCCCTTTTGAGCTTCCATGTATTTCTTACATGTTTGATTTCCAGAAAATGGTGTTATAAAAAATGTTGTGGTGTTGTATTTGTGAGATGTATAAATAATAAAAAAAAAAGAATAAAAAAAATGTTTAAAAATCAATGCTGCACTGGGGTTTTTTCTGTTATTTTGTTTGCATGGAGAAATTTGTCCACAGTTTGCTGGCAATTAGGGCACCCAATTGAACATATTTACACATGCACAGAATCATTCTTTTAACATGTTCCCTCCAATTGCTCTGTTCTTCCCTTGTATTCAGCGTTCATGGGAAAGGGTCCAGCTCATCTGTAACTATTGTCCAATAACAGGATTTCCTAATGAATGAATAAAGAAATGTAATTTATGACCTACACATCTTTTAAATTCCCTAACGTATTCCCAATAAAAAATTATTATTTACATTTACAGCATCTGGCAGACTCTCTTATCCAGAGCGACTTACATCCGAGCAGTTGAAAGTTAAGGGCCTTGCTCAGGGGCCCAACAGTGGTAGCTTGGCACTGCTGGGAATCTGTCTTCGGATCAGCAGTCCAACACGTTAACCACTGAGCTACCAATTCCCTATTCATTAAAGTTTAAAGTTGAGTTTATTGGTCACATGCACATCATACAGTACAACATACAGTGAAATTCTTTGATTCCGCATATCCCAGCATACACATTTTGAACACTGGGGTCAGAGCGCAGGGTCAGCCAGAACGAACGGCGCCCCTGGAGCAGGTGAGGTATTGCTCAAGGACCCAATGATGGCAGCATGTCTGAAGCGGGACTCGAACCCCCGATCCTCTGATCACTGACTCTGAGCCTCACCCACTGAGCCACCATCACCCTACCATTATCTGTTGTAATTATTTTCTTAAATACAGTAACAAATTTGGTAGAATAATACATTTATAAAGTGAGTTAAAGAGTAAAAAAAAATTATTCAGTGAGTGATGTCTTGCTGGCAGCAGTTACTTGTAAAACACGGTAGGTGGCAGCATGGATCTTAACGCGCAGCTCTCCGCAACGCCAGCGAAGAAGAAAAACAACCGCTAAGATTTGTTTGGCGCCGTTTTTTAAGTTTAGGTGAGCTCACGCACCGAGGGGATTTGTGCAAGAGAGTGAAGAAGTCGCTTTTCCTCAGATTTACCGGCTTTTTTTTTCTTGGCTTTGGAATATACGACCTCGTAAAGACTCATTGCGAAATGTATATAAAGTCTATCATTTTGGAGGGTTTTAAGTCCTACGCAGAAAGGACGGAAATTAACGGATTCGACCCTCTTTTTAACGCCATAACCGGCCTCAACGGCAGTGGGAAGTCTAATATACTAGACTCTATTTGCTTCCTCCTCGGAATTACCAACTTATCACAGGTCAGTAAACGATGTCACTGGCTTAAATGCTGACCCGTATTGGTTGGTTGGTTTGTTTGTTAGCTCAAGCGCTAACACCTATCACGCGCCTCCCGTAGCCTGTCAGGATGCAGCGTTAGCCAAAGGATAACTGCACAATAAATGGACTTTTCAAATATTAACACGCAACAATTAAAAGAAATTCACACAAATAATGTCTAAGCTAAGATATCGAGTGCTCCTCAGCACACTGGGACACGGACGTACGAACATTTAGTTAATTAAAATGATGTTTTGAGCTTCCGGTTTCTTTCAGGTCCGAGCATCAAATCTGCAAGATTTAGTATACAAGAATGGACTCGCCGGAATCACAAAAGCTACGGTGTCTATCACTTTCGACAACTCAAACAAGAAACAGAGCCCACTTGGGTTCGAGACCCATGATGAGATCACAATCACTAGACAGGTAAAGTGTCGGTTCATCCGAACTAACTTGTTCAAAGAGATTCCACTACTACAATCAGTTATAGTTCGATCTGAGTCGATTCTTAATGTGTCGAACAGACACATCTGCTTAGGAGTCACATGAACATATTGATTCCCTGTGCTTCTTTTCCAGGTTGTTATAGGTGGCCGGAATAAGTATCTTATCAATGGTGTGAACGCAAACAACATGCGTGTCCAGGATCTCTTCTGCTCGGTTGGGCTAAATGTGAACAATCCACATTTTCTTATTATGCAGGTAATACTTACAGATGGTTTCGTTATAATGAAGGTTAATGTTAATTTGGGTGTTATTGGCAGTAAACTGATGTCTTCCTATTTTAAGGGGAGAATCACCAAAGTGTTGAGTATGAAACCCCTTGAGGTGAGCCTGACTGACCAAGTTTCAGTTTAAATGCTTGCTTGTGTAGTTTTGTTATACATGTTTTTACATTTGGTTATTTATTTTAATCGATTTTGAAATGTGTGTAGATTCTAGCCATGATTGAAGAAGCGGCAGGAACCAGGATGTACGAGTGCAAGAAGATCAGCGCTCAGAAAACCATCGAGAAGAAAGATGCAAAGTTGAAAGAGATTCAAACGGTTGGGCAGTGTCTCTGTTTGTCTGTGTGTCTCTCTTTCTTTGAACGTATTTGTCTGTGTGAGTGCGTGTTTGTGTGTGTTGCGTTGCGTTGCACTTGAGTTGCTTGCGTGTTTTTTCTCGCCTGGATTGTAGATCCTGGATGAGGAGATCACCCCTGCTATGGAGAAGCTAAAAGAGGTTACTGCACACTCTTATTAGGCTTAATAATATTTAAGGTAACATGAACAAATTACGCTGCTCTGACAACCCAGCTTAAACCCCCCATCCACCCCCGTCTCAGGAGCGTGCGTCCTACCTGGAGTACCAGAAGTTGATGCGCGAGATCGAGCACCTGAGCCGGCTATACGTGGCGTGGCAGTTTGTGTGCGCCGAAGAGACCAAGCTGAAGTCGGCCAAAGACCTGCAGCTGATGCAGAGTTCAATCAGCGAGCTTCAGAACAGCATGCAGAAGAACGCAGAGTGCATACGCATGCTCAGTGAAGAGATTCAAGTGCTGGAGAAGAGCAGGGACAAGGTCAGCAAAAACATTACGATCGTTAGCATTTTATGGGACATAACCTGATATTGGGCTTTGGGTATGTGGAGCGCTAGTCATAAAGTGTAGGTGTGTGCTCTAACTATAGAAATAATAATAATAATCAATCAACACCTTCTAGACAATAGTTAGACCGATTTGATGATAATAGTAAGTGTATTACTGTGTGTGTGTGTGTGTGTGTGTGAAGGAGGTGGCAGGCGTTCTGAAGGCTCTGGAGGAGACTTTGGCTAAAGCGCAGCGAGTGGACACAAAAGCTCAGAGTGCCCTCGATCTGAAGAAGCAAAACCTTAAGGATGAGACTAAAAAGAGGAAAGAACTCATCAAAAACATGGAGGAGGTAGAAGATTTTGTATAGTCATACATGATATTTTATTTGTGATCGATTTAAAATGTGTTACTATGTCACCAACGTATTGGGTATACATATCTCATGGTTAACTTTAATGGCACGCAACTAACATTTCCAGTTCACTGCTCGGTATTAGATGAGTGTTTCATGTGGGGAAATAGATGTGTTTAGTGTACATTTGAAAATGCCCCAGTTTGCGTCGTCATATTTTCTTTAATCATGTAAGCCAAGTTAGCTAGACGGCTAGCTTAGTGCTAGTGTTTTAAATCCCTATTTTTATTTATTTATTCATTTTTAAAAGGACAAGATGATGATGTCAGCAAAAGAAGGCGAGGTGACCAAGGTGATGGATCGCTTGAGAGCTGTGCAGGAAGAGGGAAAAAAGGATGCAGAGGAATTGGAGGTGGCTCAACAACACTTCAAGGCGGTGTCTGCAGGCCTCTCGGCCAACGAGGATGGTGAGGCGGACACGTTGGCTGGTCAGATGATGACCTGCAAGAACGATATGAGCAAAGCAGAGACAGAGGCCAAGCAGGTAAAGTGTTTTTGCTTTGTTTTGTTTTTGTTTTTTAGGAAAACAAGTAGGTAAAAATAATACGTTTGACTATATGTATGCTAAGTTAATTATTTCTCTCTCAGGCTCAAATGAAGCTAAAACACGCTGAACAAGAGCTGAAAAGCAAGCAGGCTCAGGTGAAGAAGATGGACAGCGGATATAAAAACAACCAGGAAGCCTTTGAGACTGTACGGAAATGCAGAGACAAGTTGCAGGCCGAACTGAACAAACTCAACTATGAAGGTTTTCATGCTAACATTCTGTAATGCCCTGCTCCAGTTAACCAATTAACAGCTGGTGCTGGTAGAATACTAGAGCTTGCTCGTTTGTGTCTCAGATGGCCGAGAGGAGCGCTTGATCGAACAGAAAAGGCAGCTGTCTCGTGAAGCCAATCACCTACGTGAAAGATATGAGTCCTTCATGGGACAGTTTCCCAACCTACGCTTTGAATATGCGTAAGTACATGCGACTAATGGCAACATTTATATTTTAAATGTAATGCTATCCCACACCTACTGTATCTTATCTTGTTTAAAAAACCTTTGTATGTTACATGCCATGGTTTATACATTTGGTATACGGTATGTTTAAATTGTAGTGTTGCACTCATTAAAAATTAAAGTACAATATGCAAATATCTGTGTATTTAAATAAATAAATTAATTAAAATGCAGCCCTCAGAGATCGGCATCTGTTGCTCGGTTTTTCCAGTATACTGGATGTTGTGATTTTGCAGGGATCCTGAGAAGAACTGGGACCGCAGTAAAATCAAGGGTCTGGTGGCAAACCTGTTCACAGTAACGGACGTGTCTAACGCCACGGCTCTGGAAGTGGTGGCAGGTGGCCGACTCTATAACATAGTGGTGGACACTGAGGTAAGATTGTACTGTAACCCATTCATGCACACTGTCCACACCTACGGTGAATTGGTTTAAGGGTGTTTAGATCAATTTTAAAGTTAAAGTTGAGTTTATTGGTCACATGCACATCATACAGTACAACATACAGTGAAACTCTTTGATTCCGCATATCCCAGC
>JAOUQX010000027.1:5037336-5050886 GCA_028566295.1 Liobagrus marginatus
AGGCGCTACGCTCGCAGCGTAAACAGGAAGTGAACAGTCTAGAGCTCCTGCGGATCTCAGATGAGACGGGGTTTGGGCCGCTGTTGGGTTCGTATATTATTTTTCGCATACAGCAGCACATTTTTTGACGAGCTGCAATTTGTAAACTGAATTTTACGTATTCTGGGGCGTTCGTATGCCGAGGTACTACTGTGTGTATATATATATATATATAGATCACAGCATGAATAATTGAACTTGGTCCAGTCATTGCTTACTAGAAACTGCACAAGCTTGTTAGTCTGACTCTTATTTTAACGAGCCACGCATATCATGAGAAAATTCTTGATATGAGTACATTTTTTTATTCACAACACACAGGTTCACATTCATTACAAAAAAAAAAAACCTTTGCTTGTGTTTCTTGCTTACTGATATTTTGAGAGAATTATACTGATAATATTAACTTCCTGCTAACTGCCAAACTAGCATTTTTATGGTACGGTTATGTTTTTTTCCCTAATAAGTGAAGGCAAATATATTTAAGCTGAATGGCCCTTCTCGAGCTTTCGCTCGTTACATTTTCTTGCGTTTATGGTTCTCCGCCCGCCGTTCGTAGCATACGAGTGGAAGCTCCAGTGAGCCCATCCTGTGATCATCCTGTAGCCCCGACTCCTCCATACTGAGAACGGTCTGGCGGGAAAGCGTGAGCCCCATTGCCTTTGCCACTTCCAGCATCCTAAACAAAAACAAACAATGGAATTAAAAAACAAAACAAAACAAAAAAAAAGCCCTTAAACTTTAAGATGTTACTACAGAGCAAAGTGCTTTGCAGTTGCCCAAACGACAGCATAGAAAATCATTCAGCTAACCCTAACCCAATGTAACCAATCGTACATCCTTAGAATAAAGTGTGCGAAAACTGACTTGGTTTCGCTGATACGCAGGTCTCGGTGCAAGAGTGTGAGGTCTGCTTTCTGGTCGCCGATATGAAGCAGCAGAGCGAGACAGTGGGATGCGATCTTAACGACCGTAGAAGCGGTCACTGTGCTCCTCAGTCTGGGAGAAGGTAAAACCAGCGAAACGGGGGAGAAAACAGGGTCCGGTTAGAAATTAAATACTCCCCACATCAAAATATGTTGTGCTTCTGCTCAAAATAATATTGCTACTGTTATTTACATGGATTAAAACTTTTTTTTACTATCCATCAAACCAGTACACTCTGTAGTCCTCTTTGGATAGTTAACGCTTGTTCCAAATTGCATACTTGCAAACACAGGGGCCAAGTGGCTGCTCAGGGTTTAAGAAGTTGAAACGCTTATAGGAAAGGTCACGAATTCATACTCCAGGACCACCAAGCTGCAACTGCTGGGCCCTTGAGTAAGGCCCTGAACTGTCAACTGCTCAGTTATATAAATTACATAAATCTAAGTTGCTCTGGATAAGCACGTCCTCTGATCTTGGGCCCTAAACAAGCTATTAAAATAAACGAATAACCTTTAAGAGTGTAAACGAATTACGGTTAATGAGCAAATATATAACCCCTTATGTACTCCATGTTAACAAATGACCAAGTGATGACTAGTAATTAATTGGGGACTGGTTTTGTAGGAGCTTGTAGAACATGTTCACACCCCTGAACATGACGCTGGACACAGCAAACTGTGATTGGTTGCTGTACATGTCAGTCAGGCACCTCCTTGGTCCAATAAAAGCAGCGATAGGTTGTAGCCAGTCTGGAGATCTGGTTACAAGAAACTAACGTGACGAAGACCATCGCTAGGCGCCAACGTAAGAAGAAAATTTCCTATGCATGTTTTTTTAAGCTCCTGTTCCTATTATTATTTAGAAATGTTTTACGGGCTGCCATCATTAATGCATTTATGTCCTTATTTGGGGTTTTTTTTTTTTTTTTCCCCCTTCAGATTTCTATGAGGAAACTCGTACAAACCTCCCTTTATCGTAATTCTCCATCGTGAAGTTCTTCTGCACTTTCCTGAAGATGACCTGGGGACATTCGTTCTCGCCAACTTCCAGAAACAAAAACAGAAACGGATTTTAATGCTTCGGGTACTCTGGGAAGAGAAGCCATCTTAGATCCTGGCTGAAATATTCCCATGACAGTACAGCAGTGAATCAGACAATACTTACGCTTGCGCTCGAGTTTCTTCGTTTGCGCAAGTCTGATGAGGTAAGACAGGTACCAGGCACACCGTGCTTGTCTGTCTCGAGCTTCTTCCTCTTTGGGGAGGGATTTCAAAATACCCTTTACCGTCTCAGGCCTACAAAACCAAGAAGGAAGAGACACGGTGAAAACTAAAAGCTATTGTGACTGATACTAATCACTACTACTATTACTACTACACCAATGCTCAGGAGTCTCGTCTTACACAAAGTCACATTGCTTGTTTTCAGAAGTAAGTCCTGCTAGGTTCTCCCCAAGCTTCTGGAGCAAGTTGAACTCGGCCGGAGACAGCACTAATGTGACGTTTAGGAACTTGGTAAGCGTGAATCATTTTTAGTAATATCGGGTTTTCTTCATTATGTATTTTGTATGTTCGGAATCAGGGCTCTGGATTCATGGAGCTCAGAGGTTTTGTGCACAGGGGAACGTTGGAACAATGTTTAGGTTTAGGAATAATGTACTGCGACAACATCCAAAACCATTCTAGACAACTGAATACTTCCAACGATGTGGCAACATTGGGAACACAGTTACGTGGGTGTATAGTGGCCCGAGAAAAACTACTCTACAATGTTATTGAGTAGTAATACAAACAGCAAAACATCTGTTTTGGAGCGAATAGTTTATAATGCAATATCAAATTGATCAGTTTATAAGACATATCGATCGGTTTCGTTTTTGGAAAGACGCTAATGTTTAAACGTGAACAACAGTCCTAGAAAATAAATTTGCCACCTTATAAAACTATATATATATACACAGCAATCAAAGTTTGGGAGCTGCAGCTTTGCGCGTGGCTTTCTCATCTTTAGCCTGAGAAGGATACGGTCAATAAAGGGGTAAACGTCCTCACGATTTGTTGCGTTTTTGTTACAGGGTGGGAGGAAGTGTGTGGATTCAGCAAGAGCCTGTGAATCAGCCACTTCCTGTTGTAAGGCTGAGAGAGAGAGAGAGTGAGAGAGAATGCTGTTAACATCTTGTACATATTTTAGCATCTGTACTGTAGTCTAACTGATGTTTACTAAAATGTTTACTTATGCAGCTTGTTTAAAAAAAAAAAAAATCTAATTTAACATTTTAATAATCGAACTGAAGCCTTTATTGTTCCCATATACAGTGGGGCAAAAAAGTATTTAGTCAGTCACCAATTGTGCAAGTTCTTCCACTTAAAAAGATGAGAGGCCTGTAATTGTCATCATAGTTAGACCTCAACTATGAGTGAAAAAATGAGAAAACAAATCCAGACAATCAACATTGGCTGATGTGGAAAAAAAATTATTTGCAAATTATGGTGGAAAATAAGTATTTGGTCACCTACAAACAATAAGATTTCTGGCTCTCACAGACCAGTACCTTCTTCTTTAAGAGGCTCCTCTGTCCTACACTCATTACCTGTATCAATGGCACCTGTTTGAACTTGTTTTCGGTATAAAAGACACCTGTCCACAACCTCAAACAGTCACACTCCAAACTCCACTATGGTGAAGACCAAAGAGCTGTCAAAGGGCACCAGAAACAAAATTGTAGACCTGCACCAGGCTGAGAAGACTGAATCTGCAATAGGCAAGCAGCTTGGTGTGAACAAATCAACTGTGGGAGCAATAATTAGAAAATAGAGGACACACAAGACCACTGATAATCTCCCTCGATCTGGGGCTCCACGCAAGATCTCACCCCTGGGGTCAAAATGATCAAAAGAACGGTGAGCAAAAATCCCAGGACCACACCATAGCTACTGTGAAGCATGGTGGTGGCGACATCATGCTTTGGGGCTGTTTCTCTGCAAAGGGACCAGGACGACTGATCCGTGTATAGGACAGAATGAATGGGGCCATGTATCGTGAGATTTTTAATGCAAACCTCCTTCCATTAGAAAGGGCATGGAAGATGAAACTTGGCTGGGTCTTTCAACATGACAATGATCCCAAACATAGCGCCCGGGCAACGAAGGAGTGGCTTCGTAAGAAGCATTTGAAGATCCTGGAGTGGCCTAGCCAGTCTGCAGATCTCAACTCCATAGAAAACCTTTGGAGGGAGTTGAAAGTCCGTGTTGCCAAGCGACAGCCCCAAACATCACTGCCCTAGAGGAGATCTGCATTGAGGAATGGGCCAGCAACAGTGTGTGCCAACCTTGTGAAGACTTGCAGGAAATGTTTCACCTCTGTCATTGCCAACAAAAGATATATAACAAAATAATGAGATGAACTTTTGATATTGACCAAATACTTATTTTCCACCATAATTTGCAAATAAATTATTTCCAAATCAGCCAATGGTGATTGTCTGGATTTGTTTTCTCATTTTGTCTCTCATAGTTGAGGTCTAACTATGATGACAATTACAGGCCTCTCATCTTTTTAAGTGGGAGAATTTGCACAATTGGTGGCAGACTAAATATGTTTTTGCCCAACTGTACATCACAACGCATACATATTACAGCACAAGGAAATTAGTCTCTTTGCATATCCCAGCCAGGGCACAGGATCAGTCATGATATAGAACACCTGTGGAGCATGACGCAGGTTAGGGGCCTTGCTCAGGGGCCCACAAGTGGAGGTTTGGATCCCAATTTTCCAATCAACAACCCAACCACCACTTGCCCTAACAGACAACTACTTATAAAGAGGAAGTACTGGATTCTGCTGTTAAACCCAAAACAGTGATAACACACAACACATAAACGCCTTCTATGAGAGCTGTACTCATGTCCGATGCACATGCACCCAAGAGGGCTTTGGCTAAAGGCGCGTTGTGATGACGTCACTTGCACTTTGCTATCACGGCGCTTTGCTTGTGTGTGCAAAACCCCGGAGGGACTAAAATTCAATATTACTCGTTGTTTTTTTTTGTTTTTTTTTTCCCTTAAAACGTTATTTAGTCGGTTTTAAATGGAATTTACTCTCTTTAAAAATGTTATTTAATCGGCGCGTCGCTATTCGATTCCGGCTCACGGACCTTTCCGAACCCCGCCCCTTTCTCTTTCTACTACGTCACTTCCCACTATCCTGTCGCCGTAATAATGGCAAAATGCTCAAAAATAAATTCTAAAAAAAAAAAAAAAACGTTCTATAGAAAGTTGTAACTCCAATAATACATTAAGGTGTTTCCTTTTTTACCTTCCAGTCCTTTCTGTTCTATGACGTTTCCGGCAGCGCGAGCCACCGCTTTCTGCAGCGTGTCATTGCCGACCTCGTTCAGCCGTCTGGAGCTCAGAGCGCGCTTCTGCTTCGTCGTGCCAAAAGCCTCGATGAGTTCGTCGAGCTGCAACAAACACAGACCGGTGAATCTGCCTCAGTTGTTCTCTGTAACTCCATCTCACTCATACTCTCTCCCTATCTCACACACACACACACACCTTCTCTCTGTAGGTCTTGCTCTCATTTTCTTCAGTGACTGTTGTTTCTCCTGAATGGTGAAGACGTGGGAGCACAGATGAGAAGCGCATAAGTTCAGGTTTCTGCAGATACCATAATTAATATGAATAGTAGAACTAAAAAAAAAAAAAAAATAAGATTAAAATGTACATTTACAGCATTTGGCAGATGCTCTTAACCAGAGTGACTTACAACCAAGCAGTTGAGGGTTAAGGGCCTTACTCAGGGGCCCAGCAGTGGTAGCTTGGCAGTGCTGAGAATCGAACCCCGGTCTTCTTCAGATCAGCAGTCCAACACCTTAAACTATTTTTGCTACTACTACCACAGTCAGTGTGTGTGTCTCTGTGTGTGTGTGTGTGTGTGTGTGTGTGTGTGTGTGTGTGTGTGTGTGTGTGTGTGTGTGTGCGCGCGCGCGCGAGAGTCAGGGTGGTGGTGGCTCCATGGTAAGGCCATTGGTCAGTGTTCAAAGGGTCGGGGGTTCAAGCCTCGCACCAGACAAGCTACCATCATTGGGTTTTTGAGCAAGGCCCTTAACCTCACTTGGTCCAGGGGCTCCACACGTTCTGGCTGACCCTGAACTTTGACCCCAGTCTTCAAATTCATATGCTGGGATATGCGGAATAAAAACAATTTCACTTCATGTATGTGATAAATAAGATTTGAATCTGAATTTGATATACCTGGTATTACAGGCTGCAAGTTGAAAATCTGAGCACGCTGCACCTTCATCTGCTTGGTAGCTTTATCCAAGACACCCACAAAATAACTGGAAAGAATCAGACCTCCTTATTTCATGCCAGAAGACAATTCAGTAGAAACATACAAAAAAAAATTCACCAGTGTTTTCAAGGCAAGCTGGTACTGTGGTAAAATCATTTCAGTTGGGGAATGAGATTATAAATAGCTAGCTTTTTGCTTTGAATATACTTTAATATTAAAGAATGTGTCCAGAGTGGATAAAATTTTTAAAGATTTTAAAATGTATATTTGCATACGCGCACACACACACGAACACAGTTTGTTTTTCATTTTTTTGGAGTTAAAAAAAAAAAAAGGCATTTTTTTTGTAGTTAATAACGAGAAGGTTCACCTCATCTTGCACACATTATGTCGGAATTACAAATTGGAATTACAAACAAACTCATACATAAAGACTTTGGGCAGTGGTAGCTGAAATGGTTAAGCCTTCGAGTTGTCGATCTGAGGATTGGGGGGGGGGGGTTCAAGCCCCAGCTGTGCTAAGATGACACTGTTGGGCCCTTGAGCAAGGCCCTTAACCCTCTCTGCTGCATGGGGTAAGAATTCCACCACGTCTAATAATGCCCATGTGACACAAAGACTTAGATTTACACGTAAAGATTACGACTGTCTAACAAAGCGATGAGTACAGTTCACCTGGGCTTATAAGATTAGTTTCGAATAGGGCGTATTAAAAAATAACAACAGCTATCAACGTACTTGCACATGGTGTTGCACTGTAACGAGCCTGGGCCGAAGTTGCTCCCGGCGTATGACAGCCGGTCCGAATCGGCGACCTGAAATACACAGAAGCTTGAGAACATGTTCTTGATGTCAAACACGGCTCACATATTTACACGGGCTTCAAATTACCACAATGCGGCGCCTTTTTTTCCTTGGGTTGGTCTCATCAGAGTGCTTGAAAAGCCTGAAGTTGAGCTGATCAGTGTTTTTTACCTGTCCATTGGAAAATTTCACTGTAAATAAGATGATAGAAGAATTTATATACAAAGCATCCTAAAATAGAATATTAGCTTCATTTAACTCATCTCGATTGGCGCTCCACTTAACCTGTATGGCGTTTACAAGTCCCCCTATTAACCACCATTCTAAAGTCTACAACGCCACGTGTGACGTCATGTAATCACACAACCACTAACCTCTCAGGAAAAAAATTACTAAACACATTAGATTGATGATTCGGTGTATTTCTGGGTAGAATTTGACTTAATTAAACAAAATATTCGTTATTATTTACCCACAACAAACAATCTCATTTTAATATATCTTATCAGTTTCATAACAAACACTTGTGTGATCTATCTGTAGCTGACTCACGTGGGAATCAGAAAGTAATCATATCCTAATTTTTTAACACTGAATTTCACCCAAACACAACGCATCTAACCATTGAGCGAGTTGGA
This sequence comes from Liobagrus marginatus, assembly GCA_028566295.1. NCBI lineage: Eukaryota > Metazoa > Chordata > Actinopteri > Siluriformes > Amblycipitidae > Liobagrus > Liobagrus marginatus. The sequence goes on from JAOUQX010000027.1 coordinate 5,045,037, forward strand.
ATAATTTAAGTAAGTACATTTACCAATGACAGCTTTTTCTTCTCCATTTTCTTCACACGGTTCCCACGTACAGATCGTCGCCATTGCTACTGCGATTGAAACGTAGTTCGCGGAAAAGTCTCCGCGCTTCAACAACGACGCCACGCGGCGACCGCCGGGATATCGTTCTATAGAATACAGGAGCTGTGTGTTTACAAAAGATTCTTTATTTCACGCGCAAGTAACCTTTAACGCAAATGTAATAATAACCACACATAGAGCACGCTATGTTTATTTGTTAAAACCCGTAATGTTTTTGCGATTCAACAAAGACTTTTATTTTGACGTTTCATAATCCGGAAATTGGTAACTCAGCTCCATTTGTAAATATAGGCTATATAACGTCTTTGTTTTGTTTTTGTTTGACTTTTTAAGTGTCTAGTTTAAAAAATGGCCTCAAAGCAACTCCATACAAAGGCGGTGCGTATAAATGTGTGTATTTTCAACAGTTTTAACATGTTTAATGCTTCCTGGTTAAACCGCTTTGCCATGTCTTCGCGTGGTAACGTTAGTATAGTTTGTTGTGGTCAGGATTTAGTAGGCGGCAAATTAGCTATTTATATACAAATTAAATAAAATATGGTAAAAAAAAAATTGTTGTGAAATTGTTACACGTGCGTTTACCAAGCACGGTTTACTGTAATGGGCCGTTCACCGTTTGTTAAACATGGTTTTCGAATATTTACTATTTTTATAAACAATAGAATTAATTTCTATCTCGTTGCTTTTTCGCGAATAAAAAAAGACACGGGGTTAATTCACGGGTTGATTAAAAACATGAAATATTCCTGTTTTATAAAATCGAACATTTTTTTTACTTTTTCGATTCTTTGGGGCACGCGTTAAAATGAACCAAATTCCGAATCGGTTCGCTGCTCAAAGTTTTTCAAAGACTTTGCAATTATTTAGAATATCAATATTGTTACGACCCTGGATTTAGTTTGAGTGATTATATGGTCGTTCTGCTTATCATATAAATTTTTTTTTTGGCTTTAATACGTGCACGTTTATTCCGATTCGATTAGCTCGAACTCGGAATCGACACGCGCTTGACTCATTTGTGAATCGCCCATCAATAGCTCAGACAATAGCGCAGTTCTTGAGGTCGTTTCTTGCCACTGTTTCAAACACTATTACATGAAAAGAGCTCTCACTGTCATAGTGCACTAATACACATTTCTTCCGTTGCGCTTCTGGACTTCAAAGAGTCGTTCTATAGACCAGCTGACCTCTAATTCAGCCTGTAAGGTGAATGCACAATTTCCTGTGTGTGTGTGTGTGTGTGTGTGTGTGTGTGTGTGTGTGTGTGTGTGTGTGTGCGCGCGCACGCGCACGCGCGCACAGAGTAACCGGACCACAGATTTCACCCAAAGCATCGAAGACGACCCTTTAATCGATGCGCCGCTTATAGCCCGGAACGCTTTAGAGTCTGACATCAAAAGAGAGTTTCAGAAGTTGCGCACTAACTGGGGAGCCGTTATACTGAGCGTGTTGCATGTGAGTATGAAAATCAGGGTGACGTATGTAAATGCGCATTTCGGAGGTGACAAATGATTTGTTCCACTCAAAGACATGCGTATGGTGGCCTGAAAAGCCCTTAACATGGTCAAATTGGCTCTTTTTACAGATAGTGTTAGCATGGTGACCTGATGGACCAAAAAAAAGATTGTTTATCTACATTATTACCTGATCTACCGATTTTCAAAAACTATAAAGCCGATGAATTTGACGTCAATTACCTATTTGTTAGATCACTGTTCATACACAGTGAGCCTAGCCGGCTTACAATTGTTGGTGTATTCAAAGGTACAACCAATATATCAAATGCTCAACTTGTGAAATCAATTTGCATGTGTTGTTGCACGTGTCCTCTAGGTGGCATACTTGAGCACGTGCCTTGCTCTGGCTGCGCTTTGTTGGTTAACAGACACCCACTCGGCCGAGTGCACAGCAGCGTTGAACGGCGTGGAATCGAAGACTGTGGTGCTGCTCTTAAAGGCAGGCCTGTGGTTACTGGTCTTTCTCTTTGAGAGATGTGTGCAGCATCAGCACAGCGCAGTGAGGCGGAGAGGATACCTGCGCTTTTACAGGAAAACCGCCAAGATCAAGCATCTGCCGTTACTTATACACTCCGCAGGTACACACACAGACACACACCCCATACCTGCTAGGTGACATCTTGCCCTCCGTGCTTGATAGCAGATTGTATATAAGGTTCTCAGCAGAAATAATTCAATTTATAAATTAAAGGACAAAAAAAAAAACCAAACGTGCAAATTATATTACCACAATAGCAGAGCACATAGTATAACCCCCTGCACAGCTCAGGTTGCTAAGCTCATGTTCTTGTATCTCTTGCCTGAGAATAAATGTTGCCCAGTTCAAGTTCAAAGTTTATTTGTCACATGTACATTATACGTGGTACAACATACAGTGAAATGCTTTGACGACCGACCAAAAGTTTGCTGTAAGTGGGGGTGAGGGAGAGAAAGAAATTGTAAGAGGGGGAGTTGGTTGCATATAAATACTATTTACAGTAAGTACAGTCCTGGAAATCTCCTGGATTACTAAAGTGGAAAGCGTATAACCGCTTTTTTCTTTTGTTTAATTTTATACTTTGCACAACTTCTTTTTGTCTGCACAAGCACTTTTTTTTGGTTTGTTTACAGCACTGCGTTTTATATAGCCAAAATGACAAGGCAGATTATTATTGATTTGACTTATTGCCGAGTGAGTTTGCCTGACGTGCACCAGAGGGCGCCAAAACGTAAAGCGTCTCCGTTAACAATAAACGTTATCGTTATTCGTTATCCAGTTTTATTTAAGTTACTTGTCAAATTTTAGCAGTGTTTTTAATTTGCAGGCTTTAACAAGGACCCCACCCATATAAAAAAGATTCCTGACAACTCACGTGGCAGACATACTTTTTTGCAGCGATTACTGAATTAGGGGGGAAAAGAAAAGAATTAATTGCAGCTGCAGTTTGCGTAACTTGCAGCAGATGGTGCTAGAACTGCCAAATTCCTTCTTTAACAATAGAACGATGGGTTATTTTCCATTGTTCTTTATCCAAGCCTAAAAAGTATCAGTGTCCAGTTGTGTTATAAATATGATTTCCAGGTGTGTTCAGTATTGATAGCGGTGTGATGCCGTAGCCATCGCTGTATAAGAATTAGCAGAAGTGTATGAATTGCTCTTTTCCCTCCACAGGTAATGCTGCAGTGCTGATGGTACTCGCACCCTCCTCATTGTTGGATGACAAAGTGAAACACCTCTCGGTTTATCTGCTGCTGGTCATCATCTGCGTGGAACTGCTCGCATCCGTCACATGTCTTCTGGTGTATGCAGGTACTTCAGGGCTGTGACGTAAGAAAGTCTAAAAAAAAAAAAAAAGCATTAAAGCATCTTTTTTTGCATATGCATTATAAAACCCATACATACACACGTGCCCGCACCTCCCCCTTGGCACAAACACCTCGCATTACAATACCTCAGCTACTGTCTTTATCCCCTTCAGGATCACACACCAGGCTGTATTACAATCATTACAATTACTCTCTCTCTCTCTCTCTCTCTCTCTCTCTTGTATGCATTTTATCGTTAGCTCCTTCCTTTTCTATTTCCGTCTCTCATTCTCTTCTGGTTTTGTGCTTCATCTGCTGTCAGGTATGTGAAGCATCCAAGAGAGAACAAGGTAGGCATGAAAGGAATGGGGTCTCGCATCTTTTATTTTGTTGTTGCCAGAGGCATCTTTAAGCTACCCCTCCCTAATAAACCATTGCATTGTTTTACTATTTACACTCTCTCTCTCTCTCCCCCCCTCTCTCTCTCTCTAAAACACACACCCACTTACTCACTCGTGTATCAGCACTCGGATTCCTTGGCTGATTAGTGAACTGGAGCTCGACCACGCGTTAAGGCACACCCTGTTTAAGTTCAGTGCTGTTTAAATTCCTGATTATCTTGTGTGTGTGCCTTAGAAAATTGAAATGAAATCAACCTGCGTTTGTTTACATGATGCAGCCAGAGAGCACCACTTCATGTTTATTGTGCTAACGAAGACTCCCTATCCATTTGGTCATCTCTCTCTCCGCATCCGTTTATCTCCCATCATCCATCTCTCTCTGCCTCTTCCTAAAGGAAGGTGCAGTTAGGCCCAAGTCATGCTTCAGGCGCTTTGATGTCGTCTTTCTCTTTTTTTTTTTTTTTTTTTTTCTCCGTTTCTCTTCGGTACTTCATTTGAACATGAATGCAGCGTTCTGCATGGGCCGTATGCCGCCTGTGCACTTCAAAGCCGCTTTAGGGTCCTTCAAAGGGAGTGAGGGAGGGCAGTTGGACTTGTATTGTCTGACCCTAATGCACAGGCTAGGTGCAGTCCTGCTAGAATTATACGAGAGATGTCAAAACACAAATGTGTTAAAACGCAGGCAGTCAGTCGTAGAGCTGGAACATTATAAAAGTATAAAATGATTCGGCAATGTTTTTCTGTGGATATCACGATTCTGCCATTTATTTATTCATTCGTTGTCTACCGCTTATCCTGTTCAGGTTCATTGGGGCGCTGGACCCTATTATTTATTTATTTATAAATTTGTTTGTTTGTTTACTTATTTAATGATTTGTAATAATTAGAAATGTATTAGATGTGGCTAATGTGATGTTCTACGGTTGTGTGTGTGTGTGTGTGTGTGGCATTAACAAAAAAAAAGAAGCCTGATGCGGTACCTTTGTCTTGTAGCAATGTTGTCACTCGTATCCCTTATATCCCTGATCAAAATTACAAAATAAAAGTACCTCCGCAATTTCATACAGTTCATGCCGTGTTCAAAGGGAAGTATTTAAATTGCTGATCTGTGTGCGCGTGTGTGAGCACAAGGTTAGTTGTTCAGACCGTGTTTTATGTCTCTGGTTGAGAGAAGCGCTCTTTAACATAGATATGAGGAATGTGACACATGGACGGAGTGCCGCATCTGCTTTCCGTTTTCCTAAAAGCGCATTCTTCAGCTCCTCTGGCTGTGTGGCGACAGAAGCGTCTAATTACCCTTAATAAACCTGGCCACATTAAAACCGACACAGTCCGGCTCACTGCTGATGGAGAAGCTTCAACGATTTAGCGTGTGTGAGAGAGATCGAGCGAGAGACAGACAGAGCAGCAGTTCTGTTAAAGGTGATGTCTGTTCAATGTGTGGATGGGCCATTGCAGGCCATTTCCTCCAGGTGACAAAGTTTATTTTGTGTGTGTGTGGGAAACTTGTTTTCATGAATTTATGAGGATGCATGTGTATAATAACATGGGTATTACACTGGTATTATGACATAAGCATCTTTTATGAGGACATTTCATAAGTCCCCATAAATAAAATAAGTTTAAAAACATAAACTATGTTTTATTAAAAGTGTATAAATGTAGAATGTTATGTGAGATGTGTACGTTTAGGAGTAGGGGGATGGAATGTACAGTTTGCACACTATAAAAACCATTACGTCTATGGAATGTCCTCACTAAGATAGAAAAATGTGTGTGTGTGTGAATCTCGTGTAATTATTGCGCAATAGATGCCGAAAGTCTTTGTAACAATATGGGTTATATACAGGTCAGTGTTTTTGTATCCATAAGGTCAAGATAGTCATTAGTAGATATTCACATCTTCAGTTCTACACACACACACACACACACAACCTTACTTGTGCACCACCAGAGTGATGGTGGCTCAGTGGGTAAGGCTCTGAGTCGGTGATCAGAGGATCGGGGGTTCGAGCCCCGCTCCAGACATGCTGCCATCATTGGGTCCTTGAGCAAGACCCTTAACC
>JAOUQX010000027.1:5262211-5273561 GCA_028566295.1 Liobagrus marginatus
GTTTAAACTGACTACTGATCTGCTAGACGGCTAGGGTATGTATGGGTTAAGTTCGAAACTACAATTTGGCTGGTAACAATAACTGGGACAAATAAAGATGGTTTGTGTTAAACACGAACATGAATCACATCAATTGACTCGGCTCACTAAAAAGCTCCGATTCTATCGCCAGGTTCACCTGTCTGTCCTTTATGCCGTTAAAAACTACCTTTTGAGTAACACAATAACTACTATTTTCACTATTTATATTAGTACATATTTCCCTTAACAGGAAATATGTTTAAAATAGTAATATAGTTAATAAACGCTAATACGGCGCTTCCGATACCTGAGTCTGCTCGCCAAAAGATTCAGTGCCAAGAATCATTGATTCATTCGCTAATGCTAATGGTTGGTAGCTACCTCGCTAACTGTTAGCACAAGATGGGACATTGTTGTCTGTTAATTTGGTATTTTTGTTACAGCATAAATAAATTAGAGGTCACGTTTTTCAAGAGAATATATGTGTTAGTTTTAGCTAATGCGTTTCTTTCTCACTGTTGACTGACAACGTAACTAGCGGCCAGACCTAACTAATGTTGGCTAACTAGCTAACTACACGGAGAGGGTTATTGTATGCGCTCGAAGGTAAACTTGTTTATCTTTATAGTTCGCTTTTGTAAGAATTACGAGGAGCAACACACTGGCATTTTAGCCAGGTTAGTTAGGTAGGTAGGGATGTGAGGTTAGCTAGCTAGGGCGCTAACTAGCCTATGGTGAAGCATAGGTTGCTAGGTAACGTGCGGCCCAGTAGACATGCTAGCCAGCCTGCTAGTTAGCTCAGGATAAACATATATATTTCTATATATGTTTGTCGCCTAGTGCATAGTAGTTCAATTAATATACGTATTAATAACAAAAATATATGTATGTATATATATGTATATGTTTGTATGTTAACGCTTAGTTTTACTTAATGTAGAACAGGGGTCTATAATATTTGTTTGATAAATTACAGTGAGTTCTGTGTGGTGACTTGACAAATTTAGATGTTGCTAAAGTGGAAGTAATGGCCACGTGACACCACTCCATGCTTGATACTTATACCTTTTATAATATTATAATTTGATAATAGGAACTATTGCATTGTGTAATGTTTATTCTTATAATTTATTTTATTAATGCTTGAATCTTTGACACCAGTTTAACTTAGTAAAAGCTCCCTTCATTCAGAAAAAGCTCAAACATTTTTAAAAGCCAATATTGTGCAGTTTTCTGCTTCTTTTTGTAACACTTTCCGCCCTCTATCGCCCTCAGATATCATCATGGACTTCCCGAGACACTTTGAGCAGATCTTCCAGCAGCTGAACTACCAGCGTGTCCACGGGCAGCTGTGTGACTGCGTTATTGTGGTGGGCAGCCGCCATTTTAAAGCTCACCGCGCCGTCCTGGCCGCGTGCAGTACTCATTTCCGTGCGCTGTTTAGCGTCTCTGAGGGTGACGGCAGCATGAACGTGATTCGTCTGGATTCCGAGGTGGTGACGGCTGAGGCGTTCTCGGTGCTGGTGGACATGATGTACACATCCACGCTGACGCTGGGAGAGAGCAACGTCATGGATGTGTTACTGGCCGCGTCTCATTTGCACTTGAACGCAGTAGTTAAGGCTTGTAAACATTATCTAAACACGCGGACTTTGCCCAAGTCGCCTCTTGGTGAGCATGTAGGTCAGCGTGTCGAGCAACAGCAGCAGAATAATGGCTCTAATTCACGTCTCCAGCGCTCTTTCCTCCTGCAGCAACTCGGATTAAGTGTAGTTAGCTCTGCCCTTAACGAAGAAATGGAGGAGGACGGGAGCACTGCTGGTCGAGCGGTGGGGTCAATTTCGGGAAGCGGGCTATTGGACCAGCCTGATTCTTTCACTCCACAGCGGCGGAGTAAGCGCAGACATACCTTTTCCCTGATTTGCTCAGAGGTAGAGAGCCCACGGCAGAGGCCCCGCCTCCCTTCACAAGCCCAGGGGATGATCGTGGATGATTGTGGGGAGAGTGGCGCTAGAGGGGAGGAGCTTCTGTCCCCAGACTCGCACAGCAAACCCATGGATGAGGATTGCAAACTGGACGTAGTGGTGATTGCAGCAGACGAGACGGAAGAGTACAGAAGGACGGCGGCGCAGGAAGACGTGCAGCTGCCCAGCCAATCAGACGGCGGCCGGAGGAGCAGGGCGGAGCCTCTATTGCTGTCGCACAAGGAGGAATATTCAGAGGGCAACAGCTTGCGAGTGAAAGGTGGGGTTGAGGAAGAAGCGGTGCGGCTGCAGATGGTGGTAAAGAGCGAGCCGATCAGCTCACCGGAAGCGGCAGACGAGACCAGTGATGTCACGTCACAGGCCGAGGGCAGCGACCAGGTGAGTGTTAAGTGCAACCTACAAAAAGACTGTTTATTCACAGAATCGCACGTTTTCTGTCCCAACACACTAACCCTCAAGCTGTGAAGGAACGACGACACACTCGCCAATCTTTCATCTTCTGCTGAACCCCTCACACACTTCGACACCGACAGTGCACGAGTTTGGTATCTCTCAAGAGCGAAGAAGGGAGCGCGTGCACGCTCAGTAGAAACTTGTTCGGTTAAACGTTTTGTTGGTTGACGCGATAGCCGTCGCACGCTAACCAACGGTTAAACGAACAGAAAGGAAAAGTGCACTGAGATCAGGTTCGTTTATCCAGTCAGCGGAGACGTGAACGTCCTAATGGGCTCTTCATTTTTCAGGATATGTTTCATCCCTTTTTAGCTTTGACAAGATTAAGAAGCACCAATGCTTCATGTAATATTATGGGATAGATACAATATAGGATGTAGAAGACACGCTTTTCTTGTGAGGGTTTCACACACACCGTGATCAGCTGCAGAGAGTTCACTTTTGCATGTTTAAAGTAACGCATCGAGTGCTTTTAGCGGTCTGAAAACCTTTTTAACACTTTTGGTTGTTTGTTGGTTTGTGTGTGACTGCTGTTCTACCCGATCAGGTGGAAGCCATAAGAGAGAAGCTGGAACTGAGTCCTGAAGGAAGCGAGCACAGCTTCAGTGACCCTCAGGCCAGCGGCGACATCCTGATCTCCGAAATCAAGGGTCCGGTCCTAGAAGAAGAAAGATCGGGTAATGCAGGAGGAGGTGTAGACAGCCGAAGAGGAGGAGGAGGAGGAGGTCTCCTGAGCGTCCCAAACACCACGACGGTGGAGTGCACACTAGAGCACGAGCCCTCACGCTTCCTGTTTGGCCCCGAATCCTCCTCTCCTATGCACTTCCATCCGTCTCGGAACTTCCTCTCGGCAGAAGCGCAGGAGTTTTCCAACATGCGTTCCGACGCGCTACTGTTCCCGCCCATGCTGGACGGGATGGCGTCCTCCTCCTCAGAGCAGCTGGCGTTGGAGTTCCAGAGAAACGTTTGCAGGGGTGATGGTGCGCACAGATTTCCGGCTTATCGTCGCATCGCACCGAAAGCTGCACCGGGAGGCGCTTCGATGCAGGGCGCCACGTCGTTGTCCTCGTCGTCCTCATCGATGCTTGCAAACGACGCTAATTTCCAGGCGTCGAACCAGCGAGGAAGCAACTCCTGCCAGAATCCTTTGCCGCAGTTGACCCGAGCATCAGCTGACGTTCTCTCCAAGTGTAAGAAAGCGCTCTCTGAGCATAACGTGCTGGTGGTCGAAGGCGCTCGCAAGTACGCCTGTAAAATCTGCTGCAAGACTTTCCTGACCTTAACAGATTGCAAGAAGCACATCCGAGTTCACACGGGCGAGAAGCCGTACGCATGCCTCAAGTGCGGCAAGCGCTTCAGCCAGTCCAGTCATCTGTACAAACACTCGAAAACAACCTGCCTACGGTGGCAGAACAACACCATGTCGGCCGGACTGCTTTAGGGTCAAACACTCTATCATGGGCATTAAACACACACACACACACACACACACACACACACACACACACACACACACACACACACACACACACACAATCCAGAGCATCCACAGCAAACACACTCCTCTTCAAGAGATGTTACCAGTGTTGTACAAGCGATGACATCGGAGGTGGCGTGTGATTTACGTTGATGTTGCCTTTTTCAGGACTTGGCAACCTTACGCTCGACGTGAGAGTTCGGTACAGAACGCGTGTGCAGATCATCTGCTGTGTTTATGACGCCAGATACGTCGAACATGCGTTGTGCTAAGAGTTTTTAAAAGAAAAATGATCTTGTTCTTTATTAAAGAGCGTAACACACACTGGTTCATGTGTATGCACCGCCTCGATCTCTCTCTCTCTCTCTCTCTCTCTCTCTCTCTCTCTCTCTCTCCAACTTTATACAGCAGTTTAAGTCCTGTTTTACTCTCATTACTGCGCTTCCTCTCTGCATTCCGTACGTTTTACCTTTCTTCCTCCCACCTTCCTTCTTTTTACTTCCTTCCATCAACCCCATTTCCTTCTTCCTTTTATTTCCTTCCATCAACTCCCATTGCTTTATCATCCTTTCAATAAGATCCCCTGTCCTTCTTCACTTCCTTCCTTTCATCACGTCTCCTTTCCTTACACTTTATTTTTCCTCTTTCCAGTTTTTCCTTCCTCCATTCTTCTCTCTACCAAGTCTTCCATGTCTTTCTTCGCTCTTTTTAAAAAAATTTTCCTCTCCATTCTCATACTTTCAAGCCCCATTTTTACTCCCTTTCATCAAGTCTTCCTTCTCGTCCCTTTTCCTTTCTTTCCTCCCCTCACTTACTTCATTTTCTGCCTTCCTCCTTTCTCTTTACCTCACATCGTGTCATTTCCTTGTTCTAACACTACCTCCTTTTGCCCCTCTCATGTCTTTCCTGTATCGATACCTCCCTTTCATCCCTCCATTTTGTCCTTCTCCTTAGCCTCATCTTTTTGTCCAAGCCTCTGTATTTTTCTTTCTTTCGATCTAATGATTGTAACATTTGGATGGAAACAAATGACCCCAAAAAAAACGGCATATTTTTGATTTTGCTGCCGCTTGGTGTTTGTTTTGTGTTGTTGTCACTGTGATCATGTTTTTAAACGTGTAAACGCTTGATCCCATCCCCTACTGTACACGTAATGATTCCTGTTTCCCAGATGTTAACATCTGTTCCTCTCAATCGCTGAAATGCTTGCTTTAATGTTTTTATCTCTCTGGTGGCGTGTAATAGAGACATGTCCATCATTAGCTAGCGAGGAGACGTTTGTGCACAACAGTGTTTCCTGACGTTCCTTTTATCGCTTGAAGTTCTTGAGGTTTTGAGGAACGTGTAGAAGACGCTTCGTCCTCAGCGAGCTCACGGCCACAAATTGGCCAGCCTGCTGACCGCCCAACTTCAGTGGTCATGAGAACGAGCAACACCAACAGACAGATGGGTTTAATTTTTGTGCTTTTACTGTTCCAACGTCGTGTGTAAGTTTCACTAAGATGTAAAATGTCACTGAATTAAAAACACCTCGAGTGTGAGCAGCTTCTCCGTTTCCTTTGTCGTTTTTCTCACTGTACTTACGTTTCGCTTATTTCTTATCTGTGATTGTCTCGCTGTCTGATGGGCTGTCTAGCTGTCTTTATCTGTCTGTATCGATATCTATCAATTGTTTGTGTCATGTCTCGTCTCTGTTCATTAATTTAGTTTATTTTGTTTGTTTTGTTTCTGTCTTTTTTTTTATATGCATTTTGTTTTGTCTCACACAGTGTTATTCTCTGACTGTTTTTCTCTTTATTTTTGTTGTTGCAATTTTTATATTTTTTGCATTTCTTATTTATTTATGTATGTATGTATGTTCACCCCTTCTTTATGTATCTGGAGTGTTTTCTGTAGATTTAGTTTAGTTGTCCAGCGCAGCGTCCGGCCGTGTGTCTGAACGCACAGAACCGTAAGTCACAGGACAAAGCTTTAACGTTTACACTCTTTTATAACATGCAGTAACATAACATAGAAATGTGTTATTAAAGCCCCGCCCGGTGTATCACGTTAACATAGAAATGTTTTATTAAAGCCCTGCCCGGTCTGATCCTCACAATAACCGACTGATTGTTTTCTCTACATTTCTACAACTGCAGCTCCTTGGGCATGGGTTCTCCTCTGAGGCCGGAGAGCAGGTTGTTGGCGGCGAGAGCAGACATGGCGTTACGCGTAGTGTAGGAGGCACTGGCGATGTGTGGTAGGATTACTAAACACACACACACACACACACAGAATGAGACTATGATCAGACATTCAGACTCTGTTCTTGTTAAGTCAGTTTCTAATGTAATTTTATAGGCTCTATCTCTCTCACACACACACACACACACACACACACACAAAGGAGCTCACCACAGTTTTTGAGTGTGAACAGCGGGTGGTTAGTGGGTAATGGTTCCGGCGTGGTGACGTCCAGTCCAGCTCCAGCAATCTGGCCTGATGATAATGCTTCATACAGGTCTTCCTGGTTCACCACACCTCCTCTGTCCACACACACACACACACACACAGAGCCCCATTTATTGCGTAGAGTGGAGTTCGTTGACTGACCCCCCACAAACGTGCATAAAAGGCAAAGCTTAACAACGTGACAAAATTCAAATTTTTTTACTGTGATGATGTCATCAGCGTGCGCCTGGGGTACGTGCAGCCGTGAGCGTCCGTGCTTTTGCGTACCTGCTAGTGTTGATTAAAATGGCCGTGTTCTTCATCTTGCTGAAAAGGTGGTTGTTGCAGATGCCCTGTGTTTCCGGAGTCAGAGCACAGCATACGGCTAGGAAATCAGACTGCCTGGCCAACTCATCCATGGACACTACACACACACACACACATATATATACACATCAATATTAAAAAAAAAAAGGTCAGTTCCAGTTAAAGGACAAGTGGTTGTTTTTTTTTTTGCTATCTAATCATACGGACCCGTATCAGGCGTGTATGATGCAACACAATCCTGCTGCAACGACTGTCCCGATGAATGTTAGTCAGTGATGTCTGATTAAACAAAGGGTCAGTGATGGCAACCTACGTTCCTTAACATCACACATCAGGTGTGTTTATTAATCAGAAACTGGGAGATACTGACTTAGATGTGGGTTAGAGGGTAGACTTGGGATGAAGACTGAGTGAATCCAGGTAATTAGCAGTGTGTGAAGCAGGGATAGTTCAATAAAAACAAGCAGGACGGAGTTAAGGAACACGGGTTGCCAGTCACTGCAAAGAGCTGCGGACCGTGTTTACCGTACTCGGCCTGAATAACCTCTGCCAGCTCCGGTCTCGGTGCCACGTCGGTGTAGATGAATTTTTTCACCTTAAAGGGTTTCAGACGCTCAGCGATGGCGACTCCTGACAAACACACACACACAAAGTCTTGTTCGTATGGCATGCGTTCCTATTAAAGTAGCCATGCGGCAGTTTATGCATGAGGTGGCTCACCGATCCGTCCTAGTCCGAGGATGCCGACTGTACTGTTGGCCAGCTCGTAACCGCACAGCCACAGTGTTCTCCATGTTCCCCAGCCACCACTACACACACACACACACACACACACACAATAATGTCTCCTTCCAGAAAACTTTATTCACTAATATAAACAACCCTGCAAGTTTTTTCAAACTGTTTGTTTGCATGTGTGTGTGTGTGTGTGTGCACGCGCGCACGTTTTGGCTTCATGCGTAGCCTCGATAAGTCTTCGTGACGTAGTGAGCAGAAGGGCAACAGTCAGCTCAGCCACTGCATCAGTCAACACTTCTGGAGTGTAACCTACACGGATACCCCTAAACACACACATACACACAAACATTCCAACACCAAATTTTGTAGGCTTATACAAATCGAAATAGAGCCCAAAAATAGCTCAAGGACCGAAGATGGAAATAAATGCTCAAACAAATCATACTGTCTATTCATAAACACACACACACACACACACACACACACACACGAGGACCTTTTCTTCAACTCGTCCAGCGAAAGATGATCGAATCCCACCGACATAGTGCTCACCACCTTCAGGTTCGGACCTGCGGACGATTAAAATGCACTTTTCACCCGCATGACTTTTTTTTTTTTTTTACGTCTCCTCGTGTTCTGTGATTGGCTGAGAGCTTCAGTGTCACACACCTGCGGCGTCCAGCAACTCCGCGTCGATGTTCTCGGTAAGGACGCAGAGCAGCCCGTCGCAACCTTTCACCTTTTTCAGCAGCTCCTGCCGCGGGACGGGGTCGTCCGAATCCCACAGCTCCATCTGCACTCTGAGGTGAAGACAAACGAAGGCAAACGGAAGCTCTGACAGGTCACACGACTTCCTTTTGTTAAGATAAGAACCGGATTTGAGCTTAAGACTATGCAGAACTCACTGTGCAGATTTGCGCAGAATGTCCAGTCCGTGCGGCGGCACTTTACGGCTGACGTACACGCGCGCTAACGTGGCCATGGCTCGCTGCGCTCCTCCAAACACGAGCGCTACCTGCCGAACCGCTGCTCTGCTACACCACATCTCGAACGCACTGAAACACACAAAACCCCTGCTTCTGAAGTACACACACACAGAGGGACCTTTGGAACCTGACCGAAATTCAAGGGGTGTGTGTGTTGTTTTTTGGAGGGGAAGTGACGCACACAGTCTCCTACTGGCCAATATGAGCTAATGACTAAAAAAGTTCGCTAAAAAACAACCCTAAATGTTTTATTTCGCCTGTCAAAAGTCACGTGATTGCACACGTGAGAAAGTACCGGAGAAATAGAACAAAAAGTAGCACATTTTGTGTCGAGCATGCAACAGGTGTCTGTAGTAAGAGTATGAGGTAAATGTTTGACCACACACACATTTATCTTACTGTCCCTATGAAGACATTTAATGTTATACAATCATTTTTAATCCAGATATGGACAACTAATTATTTGCATGACTTCAGTAATCAGAGGCAAACATACTTTTTTTTTTAATTGTTTATTTCGTTTTTTGGAATATTAGCTGGTATTTTTTCTTGGGGGGAGGGGGGAGGATTTTTTCTTTTTGTCTGTCAAATAAACAAGACCTTATTTAGTCAGGTAGACCTCACTTTCACAACCACTGATGCAGCCAATCCGTTTCTGTCTTTTATTTATTCGTTTAATTTTAATCGTTGTCTGTCTATTTTCCTCCGTGCCAGCAGGTGGAGAAATCACACGCATTCCCTAGTGAGCGGACGGATGAACAAACCATAGAGGAAGTAGACGCTTTTTGGTCCCTTACGCACACTGACAGGCAACGTCAACTCACTCTAAACTTGTTTGTTTGTCTCATTTTATCGGTTTGCTATTTGTTAACGTCAATAATAGGGTTTCGTCGGTAAAACTCGCCACTCTTTCCGGAAACAGAGACAGATAACCTTTTTCTTAAACGTTAGCCGGTAAAGCTAATGGCATTCTGAGTAAGCGGCTTTGTATTCTACCTGCATTCTGTCAAAACCCGCCCCCTGTTTTGTGATTGGTTGCTGGGTTATGTGCAACAAGAGCGCACCGTTACGTCAAATCAGCAGCGCGGGAGCGGAAAGGACACGCCAATCACAGTGCGAGGTTCGCTAAACGGGTAGGAAATGTGTACAGTATCTAGAGATAAGTCAATTAGCCGTGGCTAGCTGAATGAAAGTTGAACTGGAAAACCGTCAGGCTGCTGCCAAATGCCATCTGTTCTAACGTTTTCTATCTGCTTCCATTCTTTCGGAATGTTAACTCACTTTACGCGAAGCTAAACGTGGGTGCTTGGACAGGCTAGTTAGCTATTAAAAAAAGCTTGTAGAATGAACGTGCTCTGTGTGAGCGGAAGTAAATAGTGATTCTTAAAACCACTTCGTTGTGATGTATCGACGGTGCGACTGTTTAATCGCTTTACGTCACGAGTCTAAAAATGAACACTGCGTAAATTCGCGTGCTTTCAGTGCTCGTCTTTTTCACATATGTATATTTGAGAGCGAATTTATGTTCGTTTTGTCAAACTCATACGCTGTACGTTGACATGGTTGCACCATTAAAGTGTTGTTGCATATTATATAACCGGATGTGGCTGTATTTCTTTTCTATCTTGCAGTAATTTGATCATATTTCTCTTTCTGTTTGTTTAGCCTGACCGGAAATCACAGAAACTACAAGCCGCTCCCTCTCTCCCCTATCCAACATGACCGACCCCATGGAGATAGATGATTCGTTGTACAGGTGAGAAAAGAGCTTGTCATGATTAACTGTCTTGCTTGTAGCTACGACGGAGAGTGTGATCAGTTCCTTCCTCTGAGACTAATCAGCGCAGTAAATGAAATAAAGCGTTAATAAATACAATTTTCAGTGACCAAAAGTAAATATGAAGGATTAAATAGTTGCCTGAGGAATAAAACACATTTCTTCCTCTCTCTCTCTCTCTCTCTCTCTCTCTCTCTCTCTCTCTCTCTCTCTCTCTCTCTCTCTCTCTCTCTCTCTCTCAATTCAGTTCAATTCAATGAGCTTTATTCGCATGACCGTAGTGTTTACAGTGTTGCCAAAGCAGGTTTCAGCAAAATAAAATAAAAAATAGATATATAAATAAAATAAGAACAGATAAGAATCAACATTAATCACAATCACAACAATATTAATAATAAAACAAATGTATACAATGTATATTCAATTAAATGAGTAAGAGTAATAATACAGATTTAATGTTGAGTGATAAAGGGCTTTATCATTATCATTGTTATATTAATAATGAGACTGTGGGATGTGGGGACGTTCTGTTGTCCCTCAGGTTATGCCAGATTGAAACGTATTTTGCAAACAAAACTCTCGATCATTTTTCTCTTTCTCTCTCTCGATCATTTCTTTCTCTTTCTTCTCTCTCTTTCTCTCTCTCTCTCTCTCTCGACCATTTCTTTCTCTTTCTTCTCTCTCTCTTTCTCTCTCTCTCGACCATTTCTTTCTCTTTCTTCTCTCTCCCTCACTCGACCATTTTCTCCCGCTGTCTGTCTGTAGTCGGCAGCGGTATGTCCTGGGAGACAACGCCATGCAGCAGATGGCTCAGTCCTCTGTGTTCCTGAGTGGAATGGGGGCTCTGGGAGTGGAAATCGGTTAGTAAACAGACACTCGTTAGCTTGAGCGTCTCATACTGTCCACATTCTAATGCTTTCCACCCAACTATAAAAAGTATTTGCCCCCTTACAGCCAAGAACATCGTCCTCGCTGGAGTGAAGGTGACCGACAATTTCCTGGTTCATGGCGCTTCAGTGCTGTTTTTGGTGGCCAGAGTTTTTCAAAGTTGTGTGTCTGTGTGTCTGTGTGTCTGTGTCTGTGTGTGTGTGTGTGTGTGTGTAGACAGTCACGTTGCATGACACTCAGCAGTGCAGCGTCTGGGATCTCGGCACCA
>JAOUQX010000027.1:5351221-5361794 GCA_028566295.1 Liobagrus marginatus
GTTTTTTGATATGTGTAAAATTTAAAAGTGTCTCTATGTGTGTGTGTGTGTGTGTGTGTGTGTGTGTGTGTGTGTGTATAAACACAGATATTTCAGCACAACACAAAGAGGATTAACAACAAGCAGTGCCGGTCCAAACTTTTTCAAGGCCCTAAATAAATGGGGTTTTGAAATTGTTTAAGCTAAACCGGAGCCGGATGATAATTAAGCTAATTAGCTTATTACTGATTAGCTTATTAAGCGATGCCTGAACTGACCAATGAGTTACAGGGTTATATATTTGTTACGACGGTTAAAGAGAGGGTTGAAATTTTTCCTTATCCAATCACAATGGGAAATTTAGCTGGCCACAAAAGCTAATACTACCGGAGCATTAATATAAGATAGCAAACTACAACTGAAAAGTCTTCACACCAGAACGTTAACGGGGTTTAATATCCCTTCTGCTATTTATTGTTTTTAAATGATTGGCTTTGTCTGAGGTAATATTTCCGCATTCATATTTTGGTAACCAAGAAAAAAACAACAATAGAAGCAATCACGGAATTTCGAATGGTTTTAAAGGTTATATAAGGAACTGTATTGGTATTAATGGAATTTTTCATCCAGTCCTAGTGGGTCTCTATTGGTAATTTGCATTCTTCTATTGGTGGCATGTATAACACATTATATTGGATGCCAATAAATACCATCAGAACCAATACAAGACTGCAATGGAAGGCATAATGTGCAAATCATGACCAGTAGAAATTTCTAATGGAACCCTACACAAACCAATAAATCCTAATGGAATATGCCCAAAACAACTTCACCTTTGGTAAAGGAAACCATTTGGTAATGGTTTTAATGGTTCACGGTTGATGGTTTGTACTGGTTTTGTAGTGGAAACCATAAGATTTCTGTAATGATTTCTATTGTTGTTGTTTTTAGCAATAGTACTAGATAACAAGCTACTACAAGCAAACTAAAATGTAAAACATTAACAGGGGTTAATATCCCTTCTAATATTTATTGTTTTTAATGACTAGTCTCATTCTGAGGTACCATATTTCCACATTTATATTTTTGCTAAACAAGCTAAAAGTAACAGCAATAGTACTAGCTAAAAAGCTACTACAAGCTAACTAAACAGTAAAATATCAACAAAGTTTAATATCTCTTCTGATATTTATTGTTATTAAGGACTAGTCTCGTTCTGAGGTACAATACTACCATATTTCCACATTTATATTTTCGCTAAACAAGCTAACAGTAACATCAATAGTATTAACTAACCTGCTAGTAATATTTGACTAAACAGCGAAATTGTAATGATTATTTTTAATTTAATTGTGAGATATTACAATATTTACGCTTCAAGTCTCCGTCTCAACCCACCGATGCTGTCGTTGAGCTTTGGTGATAAAAAATGGTCAAAAAAGTGAAATCATTTGAGGGAAAGCCGATCACGGATTGGAATTTTAACACTATTAATAGAAGTCGGATCTTTTCGGAACAGAGGGCCGTGGACAACTTGTGTTGTTTGAGTAGAGAAAGGACCCACACTGAATGCCAATACATAACAAAACAGTAAAAAATGTTCGTCAGTGTGTGTGTGTGTGTGTGTGTGTGTGTGTGTGTGTGTGTGTGTGTGTGTGTGTGTGTGTGTGTGTGTATGTGTGTGTGTGTGTAAGGAAAAACAAACAGGGACACTGTACACGGTAAATATACAAACAACATTTAGAGGTCCGAGGCAAGTATGCATTGCACAGAGAGGAAAGAAAGAAAAAAAAACAGAAAGAAAAGAAAGACAAGGTGACGACACGGCACTTATAAATACAAAGGAGCAGCACAGGGACAATCTAAAGGGTTACAGGTGTGTTAGTGTAGAGGTAATATTAAAGCAAAACAATACTTAATCAACATTAAATAATAAGCCCAGTGTGTGTGTGTGGAGGGGGGGTAGTTACTATTTATATTGCATTAAAGAAAATACACGAGCATTAAATCACATTCTATGTGGGTGTGCGTGTGTGTGCTTATATTGTATTATATAAAAGTTCTTTCTATTTTCAATTACAAAATATGAGTGTGTTGCATGCATTACTTTGTAATAAAACATGAAATTACGGTTTTGTCTTTATATGGTTCATCATTTATTATTTTATTAATTAATTAATTATTAAACAAGGCTGTTTTTTTTATTCATGCATTGGATAATCAGTACTGGGAACTCGTTCGGACACACACTCTGTCACACACACGCACGCATACGTGTCATCACTAAGGGAATGATTTTAAGCTATTCTCAAACACGCTCACACGCACGCACTCACACACACACACACACACACACACACTCCCTGCAGTGACTGACCTTACTTCCCGAGTCCTTGGCTCCACATTCCCCTTTATCGTACCACCATTTGTTTTTCATCTTGTCTAAGACGCCTTGCTCACTGAGTTTCAATACTGCAAGGTTTACCGGTGTTCTTCACGTATAAGGGGAATAACATAAATAACATTACCAATGTTATTTTATGTTATTGTCATGAACATCAGAGCTCGCTAACAGCCCTGCGCGTAGCCGGCGATCGGCGGTCCATGCTCCATTTGGCAGCCGGCGAGCACGGTGTCGCCGTGCCACATGTGCACGGACCCATCGCCGTGAGAAAGCAGCACTGTCTGTACCCAAAACCCGTTATTAGAACACTTAACAATCCGTGTAGCTAAATGCTACTAATATTTTACTGTTTACCAGTTACGCTCAGATCCAAAAGCCTAAAGTCCACTCGGAGTAATGACCAATACACGTGTTACTGTTAATAAAAACACATTATGCATTTTGTACTAGTTGTATTTCGACATTCACTTCACTTCAGTAACTGTGGCATGTTTAAAGCCAGAAATAAGAAGGACAGAAAATTAGAAATGAGTTATAAATGTTTACTTATGAATTCTGTTATATTTTTCTTTCTAGTCTTGTCTCTGTCTTGGTACGGGACGGTTAATGGTGCACGTCAATGCACATCCTTGGGTTCGTTTGCCTTGTTGCTTACGCACTAATAAAGGAACACATCGTTTAAAATTGTTTCCTTGTTTTAGGAGTCGATTCACAAGTTTGAAGTGGTAGCTCAGTGGTTAAGGAGTTGGACTACTGGTCCCAAGACCAGGGTTCGATTCCCAGTACCACCAAGCTACCACTGCTGGGCCCCTGAGCAAGGCCCTGCTTGGTTGTAAATTGCCCTGGATAAGATAAGAGCGTCTGCTAAATGCTGTAAGCATAAATGCGATTCATGGGATGTATTAAGGACAAGTTTTGGTGGAAACGGTGCTGCCTCCTCCGAATTGCACATTTAACAGTCTGGTTCTTTTTTACCCGGTGATCCCGAGAACGGCTCTGACCTTTGACTCCCCGCCTCCGCTGCCGCACTCTCCTTTGTCGTACCACCATTTGTTTTTCAATTTATCCAGAAGCCCCTGCTCGTTCAGTTTTAGCACCGCAAGGTTTACCGCGTTTCTTAAACAAACGATAAAACAAATTCATCAGACAGCATGGTAGGGGGCGGGGCCACAGAAGGCCGCGCCCCCCAACAAGTCGCATAGAACGCAATATTGGGTCAAAACATTCCATCCATCAATGAATCAATGAAGAAGTCAATCATTTAGACAATCCATCAGTCAATTCATGTCAATCGTGGTTTTAGCGCCGAATAACAAGTTTAAAGTCAGATTACGTTCGATTAGCTTTTTAGTGTTTGTTTTGTATTTGTTTTTGTAAGTCCCAGGGCAGGAGGCTAAAATAGAGGAGGGCTAAGCAATAGCAATGATCACATAATACAGTACACATCCGTTCATAATGTGTGCACGAGCTTGGGGCGTAAATAGGGGAATTCCGGTTTTTAACCGGAAAAGCAGACAAAATTACTGCAGGTGTCAGGAGGTTCGCATGCGTAGTTCAAACAGTGCATCATCATCATCATCATCATCATCATTAGCATTCGCAGTCACCTTGCTAAGTGGCTGAAACGTAATATTAGACATTCAGTAGTGCTCATAACCATTAGGAAATAGGTGCACCAACTCGCATGCATCGAACAGTTACTAAATGGTAAGTGGGACATCAGGGTTGTCATGACACAGTCAGGTTGCAGGAAACACTCTTTCAGTCAGTGTGGACAGACGCCAACTCAGCGAGGCAAATTACACTGGCAAACGTACAGCACTGGTACGTTGTCAAATACTCAAATGCACATCGTTAGTTAAAGCCGTTGATGATTTTGTCTTTTGCAAACTTTAATTAGGGACGAGGAGCTATCGGACCGGATTGCAATATGGCGGCTGAACGATGAATTATTCCGATGAGACGTTTGCCACTGTTTGCCTCGGTGAAAGCCAGGTGAGTATAAACAGGTAAAACTTCCTATCAGGTAAGTAAACAGGTAAGACTTCCTATCAACACTTCTGCTACGCTGCATTTGACTTCATCTAGACTTCTTCTTTTTAACCATATTTTCCAGACTATAAGAATTACTCGAATACAAGACACAACCCCTTTAATCCTGTCCCACTTGGGAGACTGTGACTGCTGGCTTGGTCGTTATGGTTTGTGATGGAGAAGGAAGACAATATGAATGACGTAGCCGCAAACGAAATTACGTCCGGAGGCTATCATATGCTTAATATCATATGCAGTAATTGATAACGAGACAGAATAATTAAAGAAGCGTAGCAGCGTAGCAGGGGCAGCGTGATTCCTGCCCAATGGCGCTTGTTGTAGTTCACATTTTTGACCACTAGGTCCAATCGGTATGACTCGGTAAGTCATCGGTATTCTAATGGAATCCAATCGCCTTGTCTGATTCTGAACACTGGAACTGAACATCTGAGATGAGTCTGAATATTTACAGCCTCTAATAAAGCATGAGGGTTAGGGTGTGTTGCCCTAATTCGTGTTATACAAGAGAATGCAGAGTCTGTGATGCTAAGAAAAGGTGTCTTATAATCTGGAAATTGTTAGACCTACTGACAATATGCTATGCAAACAACTGACTTGCTCAATCTAAAATTGGACACGCTTCTAAAACCCATAGCATCAGATCTCTGCTTGTTGCCATGGTTACACCCTGGTTGCTAAGAAGTATCTCTGTAACTTCACATACTTATATTGCATAGTTGCCTAGGTTACCCTCTCATAATCTGTTGTCATGGTAACACTAACCCTGCGTTTCATCACCTTGAGATGTAGTTGCCAAGGTTACTCAGGCCTAAGCGGTTTCTACGGAAACCGCCAATCCTGCACTTTCTGTTTGTCACTTCTCTGCTGTTTACCTACAGTGCCTACATTATTTACTTAGGTCTTATCCGCTCTTCCTGGTTGCCTAGGCTACAGTCCCTATGTTTGTCCTAGTTTACCTCCTGGGTCCGACCTACATCAGGGTAGGTGGGATACTATAACAACATGGGCCATATTGTTATACTACTCCACCCACCTTAAAGCAGATCCTTTGGGCGTGGCGATGCCGTAGCCCTTGGAGTCGAGATTGCCTCCGACCTTCATGGTGTCGCACGGCTTGCGCTGCTCGATGTACTCGTTCATAGTGGATTCCAAAAGGTAGGCGTATTTGCCCTTGGACTTGCGCACGCGCAGCACGCCTTCCACAGTGTTCTTTACGAAGACAGACGGCTCGGCGCTTTTCATGTACTGCCACATCTTCTCAAACAGGGCGATCTTTGACCTCTGTGATGCAGCGGTGAGACAGAGACAGAGAGCAAGAGAAATAAATATAGGATCTTTGTCATAACATGATCATCAGAATTGCCTGAAAACATAATTAAATATTTTAAAAAACGGACTTGTGGCTACTCGTCCTTTTTCCGTTTGCCTCACCTTGAAAAACTCTTTGGTTGAGCCGGCATCCAGGGTTCCATAGGCAATTTCGGTCTGCTTGGCGAGATCCTCGGCGCTCTCGATGGGGGACACCATCCTCTCCACGGTTAGGAAAGCAGCCAGGTTGGCCGTGTAAGACGAGATGATGATAAGGGTGAAAAACCACCAAACACCGCCAACTATACGCCCAGACAGTGACCTACATGCAGCGAAACACCATCACACACACATCCTGGCATCACAAGGACCGCACATACACTCAATACAGAACCAACAGGGTTCTAAGCAACATACTAAGCGGAAAAAATAAAGATATCTCAGGATGACCAAATATAACCATCTTTAAGGCTAAGACCTGTATAAGGAAATGGGGAATATGCAGCTGAAACACGGTACCACTCCAAGAGGGTATCAATCAGCAACCTTATGCACCTTGCGGTCCGCCACTGGCTGGAAATATTTTCACACAAGGAACCTCCGGTCAAGGTTTTAAAGCCAAACCGTCGATCGAAGGTTTCTACTCCTGCATCAACTCCAGCAGGAATGTGAACACACAAGCGCTACGGCTGCGCCAGGGTGAACCGCCGACACACAAGGCTGCGGCCAAACTAAACCACGGCACGTGCGCTAGCTAGCGCGTTGGCTAGCCATGACACGCTCACCAACCTTGGTGAAATATCGCATCCCTGCTGCATAAAAGCGCCCAGAGAAAACCACAGACTATTAAAGATGCCAAATTCATTATTGGATTCGCTGGGCCCGAGCTGGCCGTCCTCGAACTCCTCAGTGTGCCATTCATAGGGGCTAAAGCGGCTAACGAGGAAGAGCACGACGCTGACGCCGATGTAGGCAAACACGATGCACATCCAGATCTCGTAGGCCAGGGGGTCCAGGAAAGAGAAGACACCTGGCTTGGATTTCTGCGGCTTCTTGATCATGATCGAGATGCCCAGACTCATGAAGGGCTTGGAGAAGTCGATGACTTCTTCACGGACTAGCGTAATCGTCAGCGGGGCTATGGCTATGTCTGCTTTCTGCATTGGTGGGAAAAAAAGCGGTTCAAATGCCTGCATATGGTAGAAGCCAATTGTTGGATTCATACGTACATGAAAAACTCCTCTCACCCCATACACCAATTCTCCCACCATGCCATTCCAGATCTTTGTGTCTGCGTCTCGAGCGCCGTACTTTCCATCTCCAACGATCTTCAGCTGATACTTGAATCGACAGTGATTGGCGATCTCGGCCGCCAGGTCCACACAGTATCCCTCGTAGCGGTCGTTATCGGTGAACAGCTCCGCGTTCTTCTTTAACATCACATACGGCGCCTCCTGCAAAGCACAATCCACGTGGAACATTCCAGAAAGCGGCAAGACTAAATAAATATCATGAGTGATGGTTGACAGCGGTCTTACTAAGATGGTTGTCACGATGACCGTCTTGTTCTCCATCCCGAAGGTGTCGTTGGGGAAGAGGTCAGATTTGGTGACCACCATTTTGTCCACCTCTTTCCAGTAGCCGATCTGGAGTGGGGGTGGGGGTAGGGTAAAAGGATAGAGTGGATGCACTACTGTAGATTGTGTGTTCTTGCTCACATTGTCCGAGTATTATTTTCATTATGACGCATTTTATGTTTGAAAAAGAAATCCCCTTTTTTTTCCCCCACCCCGAAACCCTAAAGAAGGTTTTCCCCGGGTACTCCGTTTCCTCTCGTCTTCAAACACATGTGATTGAGCATACGTGAATGTGCTACTCTAAATTGTGCATAGGAGTGAATGTGTGTGTGAATGGTTGTCTGTCTCTAAGTGTTAGTCCTGTGATTAACTGCTGATTGTACAAGATGTACCCCACCCTAACTCACACAATAAGTTAGCTGGGATAGACTACAGCGCCCCCACGACCCTGAACAGGATAAGCGCTAGATAATGACTGCCTGCCACCTCTTCTCCACGCATGTGCTTTATTCCTCTTATACCAAAAAAAAAGGTATTCATTTATTACCAATTCGCTAACATTTCTTGATCGCAATTATTCTACCTTACTCTCTAGTTTTATTTGTTTAGTCTCCCGTGGGAAATAAAAATGTAGCTAAAGTAATCTGAACACACGCCGTTTATAACGTGCCGTCCTGTACGAGGAGAATCAATTCCGCTTTATTCCATAGCACAACCTGCAGCAAAAATAAATAAATAAATAAATGGAAACATTTTTTATTTCTTGGTCTGTTGAACTGAAGCAGCACCATTCCCTAAACACACGATCATGTAGGCATCTGATTTTTTATCTTTTTGTTTTGCCCAACACCTTCACCTCAGGCAGAAGTAAAAGTTTTTAATTAGTTCCGCAACTATCTCAGTGTGACTATCTGGGCATGACTATCTTATAGCACAATTTTATGGCCATTTTCTCTCTCTCTCTCTCTCTCTCTCTCTCTCTCTCTTTTTTTTTTTTTTTTTTTTAAAGAGCGTCTCTTCTCATCCGGTCTGGAATGTGTGATAAATACTAAATGTTATTGGTCGTTCTTAGAAATCGATGAAATGTTCACATTAACCCTGCGTCAATACGCCAAAAGTGTACAGGTGTTTGTCCCTGACATACTGTACCTTTACAGGCCCGCTGTTCTTCAGCTCCATGATGTTGACTGAGAAGTTCACTCTCTTGCCATACTGGTCAAACTGGACATTTCCGGTCAGTCCGTCCACTCGCACCTAAACACATGAAATGGCGAACTTATGTATTTAAAAAGAGTTGTGCCAGATGTTAATATGATGTCACAAATGTGACCATGGTGAATGATTCAATATACATTAACTTAAGCGCCGGTTTGGGATTTTATATTTTCAATAAAATAACACTGAAACATTTCTGTGCTTTACTTTAACATTTAAACTCAAACCTTAAGATTTAAGTATGTATACCATGTGATTATTCTTTTAACAAAGTGGATGGATGGATCAGCTGGATCATTTCTGGGCCAGAAAAAAATACACTACAATAAACTAAACAAACACTGCTAAAATAATTTTTGAAATGACTAGACTGTTGAAGGAGGATTTTATTATTTATTTATTTATTAATAAATTTTTTACAACGTGCACCTTTAAATCAGAGCAATGATATAAACCTGTTTAAGAGCACGTTCTATTTCCACTCCCTGAGCCCACGGTACAGCCGGATTAGCCAGGCAGTCCCCGTTGTTGCCACGGCGACTGATGTCGATCCTTTGCTTGTGCAGGAAGCGGAACGCTTCAGTCATCACTTGGACCGCATCGTGCGTCAGCGCGGAGGTGTACTGCAGTAAGTCAAAACATCAGGCTTGCTAACATCATGTCATTTACAGTAAAACAGCTGTTCTATAATCTGAAAAAATATATATACACTTGAATGCATAAACACACACACACACACACACACACACACACACACACACACACACACACACACACACACACACACACACACACACTTACGCGAATCTTGCTGTCGGCCCCCGGGTACTCTTTCTCCTCCAGAGCTTCCCAGCGCTGATCAAATTTAGCCACTAGAGGGTCGTCGAAATCCACGATCTGAAAGCCGGACACGTTGGCGCCTCCGTACTGAATCTTGGAGAGGTCTCCGTCCAGAAAGCCCTGGACCAAGCAACCATACTGTACAGGTAAGCCTAGCGGTTTAGCGCCATAAGTATCTAAAACTGACTTTAAATATGTGGTTTAAATGGTTACAGAACCAAAAAACGTTCAAATGTCCATCAGGCTCAAATGAGCTTATCCGTGATTAGAGAAGGCAAACTTACAAAATTTGCGATGATGTAATGATATCCTTTCACATGACGACCAATCGTGATGACCTGGAAAAACAAAAACAGGCCAAAGACAATATTCACACGAGGGAGAAAATATAATCTGACTGTTACATTAAACGATCTGCTTTTTTTTATGTTCACGCTGATTTGCAGAGCCCCACCCACAAAAGAAGGAACAAATCGCTCGCATCCTGCAGCTCGTGGGTGCGCGGCGTAGATTACACACATTCCAAAGACAAAATGAAATGAAAGCTTCACCAAGTCAGTGCCGAGGGAAACCCAAAATTAAAGGCAGGATGTGAGTGGAGTATTTTTAGAACGCTGTTCTAACTGTGCCAGTTACAACGACCCATCTTTAATAGCTGACCGTTTTTACCAGTTCCCACCTGCTCCATGATGTCTTTGACCTTGTCCTGTTCGCAGTCCAGAATGACTCTCCTCTCCTTTTTATTATCCAGGTCCTGGAAGACTGAGCGGTAGGCCTCGTCTTTCCTCTCGTCCTTCAGATTGCCCACATTTATAGCAGTCACCTGCCATTTCTTTTCGGCCGCCGTGTCCAGAATGGCCTGTAGAGTGGACAAGCCTGCGGGTGGCACAAGATGAAAGAGGGAAAGCTAGAACCATAAAACCATCGTATAGCCCCGATGACTGACGTGGAAACTGGAAACAAAATTCCTTAGCGGGAATATGACTTAAGTTACAGTTCCCAGTTATAAACAGCGCACAAAGCAGATTGAAGTGTGATTGTTGTACCATCTATCTATCTATCTATCTATCTATCTACCAACCTATCAATCCATCCATCCATCTACCTATGTATCCATTTATCTATCTATCTATCTATCTATCTATCTATCTATCTATCTATCTATCTATCTATCTATCTAGCTATCTATCTATCT
>JAOUQX010000027.1:5387503-5402145 GCA_028566295.1 Liobagrus marginatus
TCACTTCCGGGTGACGTCATTCGCCGCGGTGCTCCACTTCCGGGTCGCGCTATATATAAACAGCGCGATTTCTCCAGTACAACGTGACGTATTGTTCTGCCACAGAACTCTGCCAAGCCTTCTAACGTTATTGTCTTTTGTACTCTATGCTTACAGAAACCCAAGCCCAGTTCCTGAACTTTGTGGAATTTACACTAGCGCCTGAAAGCGCCGTTTACCTGGCTGTGGAGACACTCTTTCACCCCCTTGCGCCGAACGCGCCGCCCTCCAACGAATCTTCTGTGTTTTGTCCTGGTTGGAACTCATTTCAGTTTATGCCTGTCTCCCTGCCTCTCTCTCTGTTTAAAATAAATCCTTGTTTGTGTTCATGCTGCAATTGGATCCTACTGTTGTGCTTATTGTGCACTCACTGTCACGTTTCAATTTCAGTCCAACCCAGGCACAAATGCAACAACTGCTAGATGTCGACATTCTTGCGGGACCTGTTTCTAGTCTGGCATTCGATGCACTGCAAACCGTAATTACTATTCTGCAACATTAGCTTCCTGTTGATTGGCTCTATTGTCATAAAGCTGATCAACGATTAATCGTGATTAGAAGTACAAAGTCTGTATTTACATAATGTTATTACATAATTATACACAGAACACGCACAGGTAAACACAGACATTTTATTCTGGACATGATTGAGCGCTATTAATCTTTGAACAGCACTGTGTAATTTTAAAATAAAAAGTAATTTTGTTTGTTAATGGTCTCACTTATGTTCAGTTTCTGTCATGTCTGTATTATTTCTCATTTGTTTCTATGTATACTCATTTGAATCACATTCATGTGACTCCATGTGTATACATATCGCTTGTTATGTTAATTTGGTTGTTCATGTTATATTAACACATTAAAAAGGAATTCTGTTTTTTCAACTTCATCTTCCTCAAATTAAGTGAGCGTAATATCTTGTCTCTTTAGTAACCACTGATTTCAATTTGGGACACATTTAAAACACTGACCCCTGGCTTTACAAGCTAGTCCTAGACTAAAGCGCATGTTTGAGCTGTTTTAACTGAAAGTGTACACCAGGAATGTTTTTTTTTTTTGTGTGTGAATATTAAGATAAATATCCTGATTAAACTAAGGCCTTATCCTGGCTTGGACTAAACCTTGTCTCTGAAACCGAGCCTGAACTTTTCAAATCATAACTTTGGACTTAAAGGAATAGTTCACCCCAAAATGAAAATTTTGTCATTTGGTAATTTATTAGTATAAAAACATAAGACAATTCAATGGTAGTCGATGGTGAACAGCAAATGTTTAATTATTCACATTCTTTAAAATATTATCTTTTGTGTTCATTAGAAGAGGCTCATACATGTTTAAAACAATGTGAGGGTGAGTAAATGATGACAGAAGTTTCATTGTTGGATGAACTATCCCTTTAAGATACGACTTTTCTGAAATTTGGTCCCGGTGAAGCATCTTGGTAGCATGTTTGCTGTAGCGTTTGATGCGCTTAAAGTGCACGAGTGAGACACGTGCTGCACGTATGCATTCAATGTGACATGGTGACGTTCGCTCCGCCAACAGAAGCCGGCTCGTAACACGAAGTTCAGCACGCAGCTAAAAGCCAAAAAGTCGGCTGAGAGACGACTCGTATCTCAAAAAACTCGTCAGTTGGGTCACTCGTAAGTCGAGGCCTCACTGTATCTAGTCAACAAATGGTACACCCCCTTAAGCTCACAGAAATGGTTTAACCAAAGTTTTCAGCAGCCAATGAAACTGATCCTTTCAAAGTGATTTTTCACGCGTAAACGTGAAAAGTATACGTTAAGTATACGTTAAATATGCGCAAATTTTTTCACGCGTTAACAACACGTTAAATACAAGTAGTTGACGTGTTAACGCGTTAAATTTTGCGCGTTTTTGAATCTATTGGCTTTCCATAAATACCTGTCAAGTACACGTTAAATACACGTAGTCGACACGTTAAACTGCGCGCATTTCTTACCCTTTTGGCTTTCCATACGTTAAATACGCGCAATTTTTTTTTCAAGCATTAACAACACGTTAACAACATGTTAAATACACGTAGGTGACGTGTTAACGTGTTAAATTTTGCGCGTTTTTGAATCCATTGGCTTTCCATAGTGTACTTACCGCATTAAGTACGCGTGAGAAATCCATTTGAAATGATCAGTTCCATTGGGTGCTGAACACTTGGGTTAAAACAGTGTTTCTCAAATAGTGGGGTGCGACCCCTTGGGGGGCTCTTAGCGATGCCAGGGGTGGCGCGTGTGATCCCGAGGAACTGTTTTTTTACCACAAGAAGTAAAGATTTTTTGATCCGAACAAAAGCACATAGCAGGAGATATGAAATGTAGATAACAAACCCTTAAGAGACACCATGGGAAAATACTTGTCAGGATTGAAGAGAAAGACGAGGATAATGAGACGAAAGTAGGTCTCCCTAAAGCTAAGACTAGGAAGTATGATGAAGCGTATGTAGCGATTAAGAATAACAATACGATGTTATGCAGAGGTGTACTTATAATAATTTTATAGACAAATGATGCTATTTACAGTCATGGCAGAAAGTTGGGGGCGCGAAATGTTTACTTCTTCCTAAAAGGGGGCGTACCAAAAAATAATTGAGACGCACTGGGTTAAACCATTTCTGTGAATTTAAGGAGGTGTACCGTTCGTACACTAGGCACTAGATATATTTACAGCTATCGGCAGCAGGTGGCGCTTATTTTCCATTCATTGGTCAAACATGCAGGTAGGTGATATTTTCCAATGAATTTAAAGACTTAACGTATTTAACTATGGTAAATAGTTTAAAATGTATGTAATTATTTAAAACTCTCAGGTCAGGTATAAGAACGTGCTAAAGTTCTAGGCCACCCTGAAAATCGCACTTAAGCAATTTATCCTTCAAATGATTGATTTGTTAAAGCATTTCATAACATTAAAGTAAACATTAAGATATGAAGTAAATAATTTGTTTTAGAACCACACACACTGATATGTCTTTTGTACACTTCATAACAGCTATAATTAGTTTTATGGCTACTTATTTTTGTGACAGTTTATATGTAGGTTTGTATGTGAGAGACGTACTGAAAGTATTAAAGGCTGGAACAGAAGACTAATTGTACTGCACACTGCTGAAGGACATGTAACACGAAGGTAGTTGAATAAACGCAGGGTCACATGATTAGTTTAGAGTTGACAAAACCAAACCAATGCAAATCAGGCTTTATTGATGGCGGGAAGCAGCTCATGAACTTTCTTTGTCAAATTCAGAATTTCACATTTTGATCTTAATGAAGTTAAACCCTGCAACAACGTCGGTTTATTAGCAGCATAGAGTGACCTTACTAATGTCACTGCGGCGGCAACGGCTCGCTTTGATCCTAGCTTCAATAAGGGATTGCTCAGGCACAGACGGTGTCAAAAATAGGAGTTTTATTCACAACCACATGAAACATAAGCGCCACCGAACTCCAGCAAGCTGGAAACTACGTACACTCCTGGTAGTAGCCAGTATGAACTGCAAATAGCTGATTGGTGTGCACTTCCTAAATACTAGTGACACTAATTACCTAATGCCAATCAGCTGTGCCTAATCACCCTATTAACCCAGACTAGAACTTAAACCGTGACTGTGAGCTTGACTGTGACAACTAATTAACCGTGACAATAAGCGTGAGTGTGTGTGTGTGTGCAAACAATGAAGCATGTGACATAAACAAACAAATACGTGGACATACACATGCTTCTCCGTTACAACTAAGGCCATATTTAATTGCCGTGTTAAGTGTTGGTTCTTAAAATATTCTTGATCTACAATATAGAACAAATGAAGCTGTTTACTGTTTACTTAATGTATATAACATAGCAAGTTTGTTTTCTTCTGTTTATCTGTTCAGTTGTGTATTTAACATCATCATGTGCATATGTGTTTATAAATCGATGTTATTATTGTGTATGTTTACATTTACTCATTTTTTGCATTTTATGTTCCATAGAAAACCACACACTAAATGCACCCACAATTAAGAACTATTTTCAGTCATTGTTAATAACTAATAACTGAATTATTGTGGTGACACATACACCAGTTACTCACAAATTTCCAACTTCTATTCACCAAGTCTCTTACTGGATACCCTGTGGTGGGTTTCAAACCCAACCAGCAGTTTACTCAAATGAGACTTGTAAATATGTTACCAGCAGAATCCCTAGGATCTACTTTGATAAGCTATATGTATGAGATGTCAATTTCGAATAACATCAAAGCATGGGAACGTTTTTTATAAGTAGTTTAAGGATATTGAGTTTTCCCTGACTAGTTATGTAATAGATTATTGCTTTAAGCAAAATAATTCCCTATCTAAACATAATAGTATCAACAATTCCTGAAAGAAGATCCTTAGTAGATTGTTCTGTCAGTTGTTCAAGAGAATCAATTATATTTGTAAAATAAAATTCTTACACTTCTTATACCTTTTGAAGATTTATTAAGATTTAAACAAATACAAAACATAAAATAATTGATTCCCCAATCAGGAACAAGAAAATAATAACACATTCTAAACTAAGGTTATCTTCTGGTTAATTAAAATATCGAAGATCTTTCTAAGCAAGCAAAATAGCATAAGCTAACATAATCTCCTCACGGAGTAAATATCCGACATGAGTTTCTCCTTAGAGTAGCGTCTATAATAGACTAAGTAAGACGCACTAAGGCCAACGGGAAAACGAATGAACTGGCTCTGTAGTCAGTCCTCTATATATACTCTAACAGCTTTGCTAAAATGGTTAGTACAGGTGGTTATGCTGGATATTTCTTTGTTATCTTGGTTTCACATTGTGGTTTTTTGTACTGTTTATGCTTACACTATTATGTCATAAATCATAGCATCATATGTTACACATCACACATTTGTTCCAAATTCACTTTTCACAAAGTTCTTCTTCATGTACGATACAAACGATTCCATGTGGTTGTGGTTAAGCGTGTATGTTCTCATGCTCCACAGCTCTGTCACACGGGTGCCTGTTCTTTTGTGCTTTTTCTGTGTTGCTCCTCGGCACAGCTCTGCATCATCTTTGGTTTTAGGTGAGGGAGAGTCGGTCCAGCTGCTCATGAAGAATCTTCTAATTTCTGTGTACCTTCCACTGTTGCTCAAGAGACTGAATGTGGTTAGTCAATGCTTTCACAATTCTATGCAGCCTAAATAAATTTCCTTCCTGCCTTTTTGGTCAGAACTGCACTCTGCTCTCCTTTGCTCACTATAACGTGCTGGCTTGAACTCATTCTTAATCCTAACACTCTCCTCTCTCCTGGTTTGTCCAGAAGCAAATTCAAAACGTGGTGGAGCAAAATGCCTTCTTACTACACACTGTGCAATTAAAGCTAACTTATTTTTTCAGTTCCCCACTTACTTTATCATCCCACACTCTGAGTGAGCCAGACCAGGTGATATCCAAGCTTATGATCATCCATTCATACAAATCATCTGCATGATAGAATGTACAGTAGGGCAGTGTGTTAACAGATTCATTACTATTTTAAATCAAAACTGGTGTCACTAAAAGCGCACATGTACAATAGCCCTATAGTACAAGACTTTCTATTCACAAAACCAGCCTCATGTTGTTTTAGAGCTGTGAATGAATCTGTATAATAGGGCAGGGGTGACACTCTGTTCCTGTAGGGCCACATGGCCTGAAGAACCAGTTTTTCTCCTTTCATGAGAGTGATGGAGTCATTGACTGTACTAACAAGCGACACATGTGGGCACTGCATTATGTGTACATTCCCCGAATAAACCGGGACTTGGAGGTTTTCAGGGAACAGTGGAACAATCATGGTTTGCACACTGCTCGTCACCACACACCATACCAGATATTTGTCATATCACACAGAACACACACATATTATGTAAACACAGACATTTTATTCTGGACAGGATTGAGCCTTACCCAAGAACCCTAACCCATTTTTTTTTTTGTTAATGCTCTCACTTATGTTCAGTTTCTTTCATGTTTATCATTGAAGTCCTTTCATGTTTTATTCATCTTCATCTTCCTCAAATTAAGACAGCGTAATATCTTGTCTCTTTAGTAAGCACCGATTTCATTTTGGAACCCATTTAAAACACCGGCCACTCGCTTTACAAACAAGGCTTAAGCTAGTCCTAGACTAAAGCGCATGTTTGAGCTGTTTTAACTGAAAGTGTACACCAGGAATGTTTTTTTCTAGTGTAAATATTAACTTAAATATCCTAATTAAACTATGGCCTAATCCTGGCTTGGGCTAAACCTTGTCTCTGAAACCAAGCCTGAACTTTTCAGATCATAGCTTCGGACTTAAAGGAATAGTTCACCCAAAAATTTAAATTCTGTCATTTACAAATTTACTAGTATAAAAAAAAAACACAATGCGATGGAAGTCAATGGTGACCAGAAAATGTTTAATCATTAACATTCTTTAAAATGTTATCTTTTGTGTTCATTAGAAGAAAGAGGCTCATAGATGTTTAAAACAATGTGAGTGTAACGTGAGGCAATTCCCAGAATAAGCACACAGGTTAGGATCCAGTTGCACATCAAAAGTGTTTAATTAACTTAAAGTTCACAGCCAACAATTGCAAAGGGGTGAGAACAAACGTGAACAGAGAATGGCGCTCCGGCACTGGAATAAAGTCTTTGGACATGACAGGCGCAACGGCGCTGAGAGCTTGGCTGGATTATGATCTCAGGAAGGTTTCTGAAAAAAGAGCAAACAATGTGTTAGAGCGGCTTGGTAAGGTTTGTGGCAAAACAATACTTCGCGATGTCCCATTCACGCTGTCTTGTTTATTTAGGCCGCAACCTGGAAGTTGAAGATTGCGGGAACGACCTCACCGGAAGTGATGCAGCGGCAAACCCGAAAGAAGGTCAAAACTCCGGTGAACGGGACCGCGATGTTACAGTTTCCCCCTCCCCACGGGCGCCTTCTTCCTGGGGCGGCTCCTTGGCCGGGCGGCCTGGGTGTGTCTGGTGAAAGTCGTTGGCCAGAGATGGATCTAAAATGTTGCCTGCGGGGACCCATGACTGTTCCTCCAGTCCATACCCCTCCCAGTCCACTAGGTACTGTAGGCGCCACTCCTTCCTGCGTGAGTCCACAATCCATTCCAGCAGGTAGGCTGGGGCCCCATCAATTTCCAGGGGGGGCGGGGGGGTGGCGCCTGGGGCCGTGGTGCCCCGGGTGCTGTGGGCAGGTTTCAACAGAGATGCATGAAATGATGGGCATATGCGATAAGAGGCGGGCAACTGTAAGTGGTAGGTAACAGGATTGACTTGCCTGAGTACTTTGAATGGGCCTATGAACCTTGGGCTGAGTTTGTTCCTGGGGAGGTGGAGGTGGAGGTTCTTCATGGACAGCCATACCTTTTGCCCAGGGCGGTAGTTAGGGTGGTGTTTGTCCGCCCTGATATTTTGGGAGCGGATGGCCCGGCGGAGTCTGACGTGGGCCCCTTCCCACACCCGCTGGATACTGTGTATCCAATCGTCAACCGCTGCCACATCGGAGGGCTACCCCATCCAAGGGAACAGCGGGGGCTGATAACCTAAACACACATTGGAAGGGGGTTAGACCTGTGGAGGAATGAGTGAGTGAGTTTTGTGCGTATTCAGCCCATGGCAGGTAGAGACTCCACTGGTCCTGTTCTTGGCTGCAGTAGGTCCGTAGGTACCTCCCAAGTTCCTGATTGAGGCGTTCTACTTGTCCATTCGCCTGTGGGTGATAAGCGGAAGTTAGACTGACACTGACATTGAGACATTTACAGAACGCCCCCCACACCCTGGACGTGAATTGTGGCTCCCGGTCCGTTACTATATCCTCTGGGAGCCCATACAACCTAAAGACTTGGTCAAACAATACCTTGGTGGCCTCCATGGCCGATGGTAAGCCTTTGAGGGGAACCAGCCTGCAGGACTTCGAGAAGCGGTTGACGAGCACCATGATTGTGGTGTGACCCTGGGAGAGGGGTAGGTCAACTACAAAATCGACCGCTAGGTGAGACCAGGGGCGGCAGGGGGTAGGTAGTGGTAGCAGCAAGCTGGCCGAGGCTGAGCGGGGGGTTCTGGACTGGGCGCAGGGGTGGCAGGCGGCCACGAATGCCCGACTGTCTTTAGTGATGGAGGGCCACCAAAAGGAGCACCTAAGGAGGGCCTGCATGCGGTTGACCCCCGGGTGTCCCGTGGCCGGGGTGTTGTGTACCCACTGCAAAATCCGGGTTTGGAGGTTCTTGGGCACAAACATTTTCCCTTCTGGAGATTTCTGTGGGGGTCTCCTGCCCCTTTGTGCTGCTCGGACCTCCACCATGAGGTCCTATTGTATTGGGGCCAGGATCAGGGCGGGCGGGAGGATGGCCGGGGGTCCTCCGGAGAGTCCAACGGGTCATGGAGGCGGGACAGGGCGTCAGCCTTGGCGTTCTTGGACCCTGGGCGATAGGAAACACAAAAGTTAAAACATGCAAAAAATAAGGACCACCTGGCCTGTCATGGGCTTAAACACTTGGCTCCCCTAATATATTCCAAATTCCTGTGGTCTGTGAAGACCACAAATGGGTGTCGTGCAGCTTCCAGCCAATGGCGCTACTCCTCCAATGCGGCGTTGACTGACAACAGTTCCTTATTGCCCACGTCATAATTAGCCTCTGCGGGCGTCAACTTACGGGAGTAGAAGGCACAGGGGTGGATCTTGGCCGGGAACCCATGATGTTGAGAGAGTACGGCCCTGATCCCGCTATTGGAGGCATCGACCTCCACGACGAAGGGCAGGTCAGGGTCTGGGTGCGTCAGGCTGGGGGCGGAGGTAAATCGTGCATTTAGCTGAGCGTATGCGGCTAGTGCCTCGTTGGTCCATTGTATTTTCCTAGGTTGCCCCTTAACAGTGCCGTAATCGGGGCGGCCACCGTGCTGAAGCCTCGGATGAATCTCCTGTAAATATTTGTAAATCCCAAGAAACGCTGGAGGTCTTTGATGGTCTTGGGGAGGGGCCACGTTAGGACCGCATTTACCTTGGAGTCGCCCATTTGCACGCCTGCCGGGCTGATGTTGTACCCTAGAAATTGCGTCGTGGTAGCATGGAATTCGCATTTCTCGGCTTTAATGTATAAACTATGCTCCTGCAGGCAGGTTAATACTGCTCAAACTTTCGTGACGTGTTCTCCCCAGGTGCGTGAATATATCAGGATGTCATCGATGTATGCTATGACAAAGCGGTGCAGGAAGTCTCTAAGTATCTCATTAATAAACCCCTGGAAGATGGAGGGTGCGTTCGTCAGGGTACAGCATAACCAGGTATTCGGTACCCTTCCGTATTCGGATGAGGTTGTAGGCCGAGCGGAGGTCCAGTTTGGTGAAGCATTTGGTCTCGCGGAGCTGTTCCAAGGCGGCCGGAATGAGGGGCAGTGGGTACCGGTTTCGGACCGTAATGGCATTCAGGGCCCTATAGTCAATGCATGGCCCTAAGCCTCCGTCCTTCTTTCAAACAAAAAAATCCCGAGGCCACTGGGGAGGTGGTTGGGCAAATGAACCCTTGTGTTGGTGCCTCTGCTACATAGTTCTCCATGGATTGGGTCTCTGTCTGGGAGAGTTTTCTCCCAGGAGTTTTCTTTCCGCCTGAGTTCTGTGCACGTTTTGGACAGTTGAACTGAGGAAGCATGGACCACGCACGGACCACGCAAGGACTCGCGGAGGCAGTGCGCTATGCGCTCGTGGACGTACAGGCCACGCACGTCACCCGTACGGGGGGGTGAATCTGTAGCCCGCCCTCAGCTCGAACGCAGAGAAAGTTTTGCATGCACTAAAAATGCTACGGCGTGTCTGCGTGCTCCAAATCCGTACGGAGGCGGTACTCACCACGAACGGATCCCTGAATTTGGCCCACGTTTTTGACAGCACGCACTTGCAAGTACGGCGGGTTGTGACCGAGGCTTTATTTATATAAGCATTTAATAATAATTGGCCATATATGACCCTAGAAGTCCTCAAAATCGTATAAACACTTGCTGCTGGGCTCCTAAGTTGTGGGCATATACATTTTACTGTAAACAGACCAGTCCCAGCAAGCATAAAAATAACACTGTCAAATTGCTTTTTTTTTTCATTTTTGTATTTTAACAAATCGATCGATTAGACAGTTGACTGTTTTGTTGTGTGAAATTGAAGTTTACTCGTCATGGATGTTCGTTACTGTCTAAAACAGAAACGTTGCCTCTTCAAACTACAGCAATCAACTGATATATATATAGAAAAACTCACATATACAGGTAGAACACGATCACTCTTGCAAATTTTCCATTTAAAACTCTTCTCTTTTCCACCGCCATTTTTTCAGAACTGCTAGTGAAATCTACACGTAAAACCCATCTATTGATTGGATAAGGATTCAACAAGTAACCAATCAAAACGCTTCTTACAAGCTAGCGTATACCAGAACGTTTGTCTTCCGGTTCAGGCGAGTACTACGTTACGACGCTGCGGAGAAAAAGCCAATCGTCTTTCTGGCAATGACGTGCCGCTACCCCCAAATTTTCTCAACGGATCTGTGCAAATCTCAGGCTTGGTGCCGGAGCCTTCAAAAAGCCGGAAATCCGGCACAGTCCGGAGAAATGCCAGGCCCGTACACGTTAAATACGCGCCAATTTTTTCACACGTTGACAACGCGTTAAGTACACGTCAAGTACACGTTAAATACACGTAGTCGACGTCTTAACGCGTTAAATTTTGCGTATTTTGACCCTTAATGATCCAATCAGCGTTAGCCAGTACGAAAGGCGGGAACAGAATGAATTAACTCAGAGGCCTCAAATTAATGATACAAAGCAAACAGTGCCTTTTTATGAGGTCATTTCCTTTATTTACACACATAGAAAACATGGATATTGTATAAAAAAAAAAATGGCATCGAGTAAATTGTTGCATAGTATGTTATAAAACTGTTCAAAACTGCCGTCTCTTGCTTCGGCTTTTCCTCATGACGGGTGACTCGACGTTCCATTGCCTTGGAGATGGAGCGCTTTAGATGGAAAAATAATAACTCACTGTTAATATGTTTAGTCAGAGTATATTAAGTGTGTACGTGCTGTATGAAGCACTAACGAGGCTGAATAGGAAACTATTTTACAGCATGTTGTAGCTGTAGTGTAGTCACTATGCAGTAGTGAATCATTTCATCGCGACTTCAAAATATACAATAAAGACGCTAATCACCTGTGTGCGCACGTGCTCATGTTGACAGTATACCACCGTGAAGGGTTCGTGCTGATGTACTACCATGAACTGCTACGGTAAAGGACCCTAGCAGAGACTTACTTGTGCTCGGGTGGCATCAGGTGTAGAATGTTGTCACTAC
The DNA here is from genome assembly GCA_028566295.1 of Liobagrus marginatus. Taxonomy (NCBI): domain Eukaryota; kingdom Metazoa; phylum Chordata; class Actinopteri; order Siluriformes; family Amblycipitidae; genus Liobagrus; species Liobagrus marginatus. Next base: position 5,398,914 of record JAOUQX010000027.1, read on the forward strand.
TCTTGCCTGAAGTTGGAAAAAAATAAAGTTACAGCAGAAGTCTGTAAAAACTCGTGTGTTTATATGTGCAAGTTCATGAAATAATACCTTCAGCTTCGTCATTACAGATGGCGCTCAACTGCCCGCCGAACGTCACTTCGTTGATGCTCTCTACACAAAAACACATAAGGAGTGTGTTACACTCGGAAAAAAGCACCCTGAATCGAATTATGTAGTGATTTGATGCAATTATGAATTGTGTGTGAAGAGGAACTAGGGCTGTCCCCTTATTTATTTTTATGAATGATTTGTTCATTCAGATATGATAGTGTTAGCGAGATCAGACACTAATGTTGGGTGAGGAGGTTCTGGGGTGAAGTCGGTGTTCAGTGGGGGATTTTCATGGAGCTCATATGCTTTGTGCACAGGGGTATCGTCATGCTGGGTCAGTGTTGTGACAAACATATACAGTAGGTGGCGTACCTTGCGGCGTGCTGATAGCTCTCCCGTCATAAACCGCTTTTGCATGTCCTGTAATAGAAACAAAACACTTTTGTTAACTTGATAAAGACTTACTGTTCCAGGAAAACAATCTCCAGTTCATTGTTAGTTCTGTTCAGAAGCACGTTTACCTGAAAATACATCACTGCGTGACTGTCTCTGTGACACGGGGGTCAGCATGCCAGCAAAGGTCCGGCGTCTGTGAGGAAAGCCTATGTTATTAGAACATATGCTGTACAAAACGTAGAATGTAATATTTACACTTTGTAGTGTTACATCATCTAAATAATGCAGGTATGTATTTATACTAGTAGTTTTGTGTCGGCAAGTGACATTTTTCACTATTAACTCTCTCTGGGCCTTGCGCCGTTGACATGCTGAGTGTGTGGAAGAGAAGGGTGTTACCGGAGTGCGTCTTCATTTTTTTGGATTTTTGAGGGTCTCTGAGCAGACGGAGGCGGCAGAGGTGTTGCTCGGACTCCCGCAGCTGGAGACGGAGCAGCGCTGCCCTGAATATACACATTTCATGATATGAACACCATGCTATGATGAAACTGTGTATGTGTGAGAGAGAGACTGACTGTAGTTCTGGGTGACAGTGTGAAACTGCTAAGCCGCTGCTCCAGCTCGTGCTGCTCCTGCTCTTTTTGTTTCTCGAACATCTTTAGGTTGTACTCCACTTCTGCAGCTAGCTGCACATCTGCTGCAAACAACTCCTTCACCTCAGAGCGGTAGTCCTGCATGGTCACCTAACACACACACACACACACACACACGACACAGAATCCCGGCCTCATTAACACTCAGTCTATCATTGTGTACATCACGATGAGCGGTGACCCCATTACCTGCAGGTAGGCCATAAGGTGTTTAAGCACAGGTGAGCGTCTTTCCTCCAGCATGTTCTTCAGGGCGATGACCATGGGGATCACGTTCTCCACAAAGTTCTTTTTCTGCACCTGCTCAAGCAGAACACACTTGAATTTAACCACAGACACGGAGAGCAAATTTGAAGCTGAAAAATGAGAGTTCGAGCAGGCTAAGCTGATCCTGGACCAGCGTTTAAGGCTTGTGATGTGTTTAACGTATTCGATCTGAGGGCGTTTAACCTGAGAGACGAGTTTTTTCTGTAGCACAGCTTTGGCGGCAGCCATCTCATCGTCGGGGGTGTCGTCGTTGGCTGAAGGGCCGCTCATGGCGGTCAGCTTGATCTCCTTCAGCGAAAGGACGTCGAACACGTCAGCCAGTAGCTCAGTGCCCTCCGAATCTAACGGCAGCTCTGAGTCCACAAAGCACGCTGCAGGAAACACATTTAGCAAAAACTGACACATGTACAAACTAATAGTAGTAACTAGTAGTGAATATCTTTCATCTTCTTTTATAAAACGCACACAGCTTACCCAGAACGTCCTGGCTGATTCTGGTGGTTATATTAAAGCGCTGCTCATCTGTGAAGTGTTTCAGAAGGAATCTATAGATTCGGAAACGTTTGCCCTGGTTTACCTGCCCTTTGAGAGAAAACCTGCTCTTCTCACTGACAGAAAAACCCAAAACAGACACACACTTCTAGTATTTATAGATAATGAATGAATCATCTAATTCAGAAGCATTGAGATGTGTCCGGATTGATTCAAACGTGTTTGGCGGATTGATTCATTTAGACTTCTTGATTCACTCGCAGGAGTTTTGAGTCGTTTTTAATCTTTCGAACAGTTCACTGACTCAGACTTTCATTACAATGTGGCGAGCGCACTCACCTTTCAGTCTGCGGGAATCGGTTGTATTTCTTGTGCTTTTCGTAGGCGTTGAAATGGAAGACGCACTCGATGAAGTGCTGCGCGAACATCGGCGGGTTCTTCTTCAGGAGCAGTTCCACCAGGCAGTACTCGCAAAGGCTTTGCGGCAGAAAGAATTTCAGAAATAAAGAATTCAAATCGATCCGACCGATCGGCGGACAATTAAAACACGTCACGAACCAAAGACCTACTCTGCAATGGAGAGCTCCGAGTCCACCAGGACGGCAGCAAATCGGAAAAACAGAGATCCTTTCCATTTGACGAACTCCTCCTGGAACACAAGCGCAGCAGCCGGTATTGGAACGTTAACGTGGTTTCAGACGCGCTAGTTAAGTCGAGCTCGTTTTACCTGCAGCAGATTGGTGAGCATGATCAGGCTCTGCTCTCGGATAAGCGGCTCGCTGTCTCTGAGGCAGGCAGAGATGTTGTTGATGTAGCGGCAGAGCGTGTTTGGGTAGCGCACACACAGATCACACAGCACCACCACCACGTTACTGCGCACCGCCAGCTCCGTGCCGACCTCCAGCTCGCGTGCGAATGCGGGAATGTAGCGTACCATTAGCTCCTCATGCTGCAGGCACAGTTTCCCTATACACAATGAGGTCCAAAATATATAAAGTAATAATAATAATGATGTAAGGGGATTAAAAAAAAGAAATGGATCAGGGTGGGTTTTTTTTAGGCTGGTTGTCGTCTTACCCAGCGTGATGACCGCATGAGCTCGTACCACTGTCGGCATGGAGGACGGCTTGAACTGAGAAAGAGGTTGGCTGGCTGGCAACTCCGCACCTTCTTCTGGAGGATCAACATACACACACGCGCTATGTTAGTGAGGACATTCCATATGTGTAATGGTTTTTATAGTGTACAAACTGTATATTCTATCCCCCTACTCCAAAACCCACACACACACGCGCACCCCCTACTCCAAAACCCACACACACACGCGCACCCCC
>JAOUQX010000027.1:5433041-5443041 GCA_028566295.1 Liobagrus marginatus
TGCATGTGTGTGCGAAAGAGAGTCTCAGGGGATGTAGGAAAAGGGAAAGGGCGCGGAGCAAGAACAAAAAGAAAAAGGAAAAGAACCCAAGAATTTTTAGCAATGTTTCTAAGATGAAAATAAGCTATCCTGGTGATATTATGTACTTGGGCTTCAAATGAGAGACTAGAGTCAATAATCACACCGAGATCTTTTACTGCTGAACTTGGTGAGACAGTGAGATGGTCAAAGATTAATTTGTAGTCTACGAGCTTATTTCTAGCCAATTGTGGTCTGAGTACTAGCACTTCAGTCTTGTCAGAGTTTAGCAGCAGGAAGTTTGTAAGCATCCACGGTCTAATGTCTTTAACACAATCTTCTATCAGATTAAACAGGTGTCTCGTCTGGTTTTGTCGAGACATATAACTGAGTGTCATCTGCCTAACAGTAGAAACTAACACCATATTTATTGATAATTGCACCAAGCGGTAGCATGTATAATAAGAAAAGCAGTGGGCCAAGAACAGAACCTTGCGGGACACCGAACTTAAAATTAGTGAGCTCTGAGAATTCATTATTTATATCTACATACTGATAACGATCAGTCGGATAGGACTTAATCCAAGCGATGGCTCTTCCCTTCAATCCTACTAAGTTTTCTAGCCTATCTAGAAGAATATTGTGGTCGATAGTACCAAATGCTGCACTAAGGTCCAGCAACACCAACAGAGAGACACGACCCTGATCAGAGGCTAGCAAAAGATCATTCAACACTTTAACCAGCGCTGTCTCTGTACTGTGATGAGGCCTAAATCCAGACTGATACAGTTCATGAATGTTATTCCTATGTAAGTATGAGTAGAGCTGCTGAGCTACAACCATTTCTAGGATCTTAGCCATAAAGGGAAGGTTTGCTATCGGCCTGTAGTTGTACAGCTGTCTTGGGTCGAGATCAGGGTTTTTTAATAATGGTTTTTTGACTGCAATTTTAAAGTTTTTATGTACATATCCAGTTCTAAGACGGGTTATATTATTAAGACGGGTTCTATTTTATATAATAGAGGTTCAGTTACTACAGATCCTACTTGCTTCAGGAAACATGTAGGCAGGGGATCTAACAAACAAGTTGATTTTGATGAGGAAATAAGTAATGTTAGATCAGTAACTTGTACAGGATTAAAACACTCTAAAATCTAATTTGTAAAGACAATACTGTTATCTACAGGGCTATTTATCAGATTACCAGTAATCAGATTATTAATCTTAACTGATACATACATACATACATACATACATGCATACTTACACCATGAAGTTTTAATACCAGACAAATGCAAATATTACCGATATTTTAGTGCACTGATTGATTGGTACACCATTGATTACTGCATCGATAAAGTGTTTACTGAAGTGCTTTCCTTCTGTCTAGGTCGGAGCAGAGAAAGCCGATCGTCTCTATGAGGACCTGACTGACACCGAGAAGATTCGGAACGTCCTGCAGGACTACCTGGACGACTACAACATGACCTTCGCCAAAGAAACCAAGCTGGTGTTCTTCCAAGACGCCATCGAACACGTCTCCAGGTACAGGATAAGACGCTGGTGGGGATGTGGTAGCTCAGTGGTTAAAGGTGTTGGACTGCGGATCGGAAGATCGTGGGTTCGATTCCCAGCAACCCCGAGCTGTCACTGCTGGGCCCCTGCATAAGGCCCTTATCCCTCAGCTAGATAAATGTAAGTCACTCTGGATAAGGACGCCTGACAAGTGCTGTAAATGTGTTGTCTCTGTTTTTATTTAAGTTTTAGTCCCCCAAGAATACAGTAATACCACAAGCCATATGATGCATACTTAAGGAGCGGCACATGGGATCGATCAAATCTGACGCTGTGATGGGGTTCCTATCTGTTGCATTCAGGCAGGAATAAATGACAGGAAGTGGAGAAGACAAAAACAAACAAGTCTTCAGCGAGAACGTTTAGTGTGAAGCGTTCCAAATCGATCGCTTTTCACCAAGTCACAGTAAAGAATAAAGGAATCCCACAAAGGATGGAGTCATAGATCTAACACATCAGTTGGCGACGTAGTCGACATCATGTTCTTTACAATATCACTAAGAACCTAGAGCTATTCACGCCCGGTTTTTTATAAAAAAATTTTTTTTACGTCTGAACGTTTTTGGTGTTTAAATTTCGAAAAATCAATCTTAACCCGAAAGTCTTCACAACTCGCCTTTTGTCTTTCTCTCAGGATTGCCCGCATGATCAGGCAAGAGCGCGGCAACGCCCTGCTGGTGGGGGTGGGTGGGACGGGAAAGCAATCTCTCACGCGGTTGGCTTCCCACATGTGCGGTTACCGCTGCTTCCAGATCGAGCTCAGCCGCGGCTACAACTACGACAGTTTCCACGAAGATCTGCGCAAACTGTACAAGATGGCGGGCGTCGAGGGCCAGGACATGGTGTTTCTCTTCACCGACACTCAGGTACATAAACCCAAGGTCCACAGCATCATAGCTACTCCATTATATACTCAGTAGTACAGCCTCACGACCTAGCGCTGAGGCGGCGCTATGCTAAACACTACTGTTTACTTCCTGTTTCAGTCAGACACGCCATAAGGCACACACTGCAGGTTGTCTAGCACATGTTAGCGTTTACACACTGAGGTGTCGCGAGCTTTACGAGCATTCTGTCACATTTCTCAGATCGTAGTCGAGGAGTTCCTGGAGGACATCAACAACATGCTGAACTCCGGCGAGGTTCCCAACCTGTTCGAGAAGGACGAGCTGGAGCAGGTGTTGGCGGCGACGCGGCCCCGTGCCAAGGAGGCGGGCATCCCCGAGGGAAACCGGGACGAGGTACACCCTTAACCACTTATTCACGTCTTAGTCTGCTCGTCTCGTAGTTCATGTATCGGTCTGTTTGCTTCTCCGTTGTGTTCTGTTCATCAAATGTTTAATCCCTCCATCCATTTGTCGGTGTAATCCTGTTACATGTTTGTTTATCTATCCATTCCATCCGTCTGTCCATCCATCCATGCTTCTTTATATAATGCTGAACTTTTGTCTGCAGGTTTTTCAGTTCTTTATCTCTCGTGTACGGGAGAAGTTGCACATTGTGTTGTGTATGAGTCCGGTGGGTGACTCCTTCCGCGCACGCTGCCGTATGTTCCCCTCCCTGGTCAACTGCTGCACCATAGACTGGTTTGTCCAGGTCAGTAGCACAGCCCTCCGCACTCATAAATTCCCTACTAGATTTTACAGCCATAGCTTAGTTTATTAACACACATGAAAAGAGGTGTATTTAAGTGTGTACTTGAGGCGTAATCAACTGTTGAGTGAATTCTAAAGAGAGATGAATGCATGTCGGTCTGTTGTGTCCCAGTTGTGATTCCATTTTTTTCTTCTTTCATCTACCCTTCTCTATTTCTCACGGTTTTCTGCTTCTTTTCTGTTCAGCCGTCGAGTTAATGAGCCGCATGCCGCAAGATGTTTGACAGCATTATGCTATATAGCTTGTATGTGTGTGTGTGTGTGTGAGAGAGAGAGAGAGCTGTAAACAGCAATAGTAATACAGTTAATTTTGTATGTCTTATAGCTCTGGACTGTGTGTGTGTATGTATGTGAGTGAGAGGAAATTACTGAATTAATGTTCAGTAGTGACTGCGGAACTTAATTGGTATGCCACTAACCTGCCGGTAAACGTTCACACCACACTAGCAACCCACAGGAAAAGTATTCACACCCCTGCTGCACTCCTCAGTTAGAAACCCATACGTTCCCCATTCCCGCTACTAAAGCACGATGCTGCCAACACCGTGCTTCACTACACTGATGGTGTTAGCCCGTTGATAAGGCGCAGACGCAGCTTTCAGAGGATTTTATACCTTATGCTCTTAAAAATGTTTCTAGACGTGTTAAGCACGTTGTTCCTCCTGTTCGTATATGTTTGCTATCACTGTAGTAAATGATGTTCGGTCTTTGTGTCTCTGTGTCTCAGTGGCCGCACGAGGCGCTGCTGTCCGTCTCCCAGACCTTCTTCCAGACCGTGGACTTTGGCAGTGTGGAGATGTCCAGCTGTTTGTCTCAGATGTGCGTCGAGATCCACATGAGCGTGTCAGACATGGCGGAGCGCTTTTACGCCGAGCTCCGGCGCCGCTACTACACCACACCCACTTCCTATCTGGAGCTCATTAACCTCTACCTCGGCATGCTGGGAAGTAAGCGGCAGCAGCTGGAGGCGGTGAGGGTTCTAAAACACGACAAACCATGCAACATCATGACACCGGTATCAGATCAAAGCTCTGCCTACGAGCTAACTCTGATCAGTGACTGTGTGTGTGTGTGTGTGTGTGTGTGTGTGTGTGTGTGTTTGCAGGCTCGTGATCGAGTAAAGAATGGCCTGACAAAGCTGTTTGAGACCAACGAGCTGGTGGATAAGATGAAGCTGGAACTGTCTGCGCAGGAGCCCGTGCTTAAACAGAAATCCATCGACGTCAACGCCCTCATGGAGAAAATCAGCGTAGACCAGGAGAAAGCTGACCAGGTGTGTGTGTGATACTATAGATAGAATGTTTAAATGTTATGAATGGAGGGATGGATGGTTGGAGAGCTGGATGGAGGGAGAGATGGATGGATGGAGGGAGAGATGGATGGATGGAGGGAGAGATGGATGGATAGATGGAGAGCTGGATGGATAGATGGATGTATGGATGGAGAGATGGATGGTTAGATGCGTGGATGGAGAGATGGAGAAATGGATGGATGGATGGAGGGAAGGATGAATGGAGAGATGGATAGATGGATGGTTGGATGGAGAGATGGATGGATTTATGGATGGAGAAATGGATGGTTAGATGGATGGATTGAGAGATGGATGGAAGGATGAATGGATGGGGGATAAAAATGAGACACTAAAGTCATTATTACTTACAAAGGAGCAGCTGAGTATTTTGCAGATGGTTGAGTTTGCTGATCCTGAACCTGTAGGTGCGTAAAGTAGTGAAGGAAGACGAGGCCCTGGCGAAGGAGAAAGCCAGTGACACAAAGGCCATCGCAGATGAAGCACAGCAAGACCTGGACAAGGCTCTGCCTGCTCTGGAGAAGGCCAACAGGGCTCTGGACTCGCTAGACAAGGCCGACATCTCTGAGATCCGTGTGTTCACCAAACCGCCCGACCTCGTCATGACCGTCATGGAGGCAGTGTGTATCCTTCTCAGCAGCAAGTGAGTGCTATAACAACTCTGTGTGTCTGTGCATGTGCGTGTGTGTGACAGAGTGAGTGGTTATTATAAAGAAAAAGCATGAATAATGCATTCATAATCTAATAGTGTGCTAATAGTGGATGTTTTGGTGAGTGTGGCAGTGTGTATCCATACAACAGTGCGTAATTATATATATACTGTATATATACATACATACATACATACATACACACACGTCTTATACAGACGTGTATGTATGTATGTATGTCTGTGTGTGTGTGTATATATATATATATATAGTGATGAGTGTGAGAGGTTGTAGACAAAAGCTGGAACCCGGTTCCCAAACAGTCGGTCTGGTAAACAGCTTACTGCATGTTACCTAATCCTCATTCGGTGTACACACACACACACACAGGACAGACTGGGCGAGCGCCAAGCAAGTCCTTGGTGACGGCAACTTCCTGAGGAAGCTGACAGACTATGACAAAGACAATATCCCTATGGCGATCCTCCAAAAGCTGCAGCGCTACATCCAGAACCCCGATTTTGTCCCTGAGAAGGTAGAGAAGGTGTCGAAGGCCTGCAAGTCCATGTGCATGTGGGTCAGAGCTATGGACCTCTATTCCCGTGTGCTCAGAGAAGTCGGACCCAAACGAGCAAAACTGGCCGCTGCACAGGCGAGTTCCCAACATTTACCGTTCTTCCTTGTGTTCGGTGTTTTTTTTGTTCGTTATTTTATCGTTCTGGTGCTTCTTTCCTCACCAGGCGGAGCTGGATGCTACTACAGCAACACTGAGGCAGAAACAGGCTCAGCTGCAGGAGGTCGAGAACAAGATTAAAGCTCTGCAGAATCAGTTCAGCTCCAGTCTCGCCGAGCAAGAGGCCCTGGGTAAGAGGCGAGGCGAGGAACACTGTTTAAGTGTATAGTGAAATAGAATGGCTGATGTGTTGGTGTGTGTGTAGCTCAAAACATGGAGCTGACCAAGGCGCGGCTGAGTCGCTCGGGGAAGCTGACGTCTGCGCTGGCTGATGAGCGTGTGCGCTGGCAGGAGAGCGTCGCGCTGTTCGAGCTGGAGATCAACAACGTGGTCGGAAACGTGTTCATCGGCGCAGCATGCGTGGCTTACTATGGAGCCTTTACGTTCCACTATAGACAACTGGTACGCTGTTAACACAAGCATTAGGAAGCGATAAACACAACTACTACCTGCCAAGCTAGGATATAATCAGGAGACTATTATGTGTGTGTGTGTTTGTGTGTAGCTGATAGAGCAGTGGATGTCACGCTGTCAGGAGTTGGCGATCCCCATCAGCTCAAACTTCAGTCTGATCGGAATTCTGGGCGACCCATATGAGATTCGGCAGTGGAACGCCGAAGGTTTGCCCCGCGACAACGTGTCCACCGAGAACGGCATCCTGGTGACCCGAGGACGCCGCTGGCCCCTCATGATCGACCCCCAAGATCAGGTGACAAAAATCACCGCAGTGAACCTGAACACCAGCACAACCGCGTTCCATCTATGTTCCTTACACCTGCGCCACAAATGTTCCAATCAATGTTCTGATCCTTCTGCTACATCCTGTTCACGTTAGCTTGAAAGTAGCTTGAAACGTTCTGTTTAAAGCTAACCCCTTAAACGTAAACACGTTTAGCTGCGCTTTTACAGGAAAATAGTTAGAAAAGCGAAAGTTGTGGAACTTTAGCGAAACCGTCCCGAATAAGGGTTAGCGTTCTTTCAGACCGAATTCTGTGGACGAACAGGAAGTTAGTGAGAGAAAGCTTTCAGGAAGCGTTTTTGATGAAATTGTCGATGGCATATTTCAGGCGAACCGCTGGATCCGCACCAAAGAGGCGAAGAACGGCTTGAAAGTCATCAAATTGACGGACAGCAGTTTCCTGCGCACTCTCGAGAACGCCATCCGCCTGGGAATGCCTGTCCTTCTGGAAGAGGTAACATTTCCATCCTCACACTTTACAGTCACTTTTACCAAAGCTGAATATTATAATCGGTTGAAATGCTTTCCGTGCGCGTGGGTGTGTGTGTGTGTGTGTGTGTGTGTGTGTGTGTGTGTAGCTTAAAGAGACTGTGGACCCTTCTCTGGAGCCCATACTTCTGAAGCAGACGTTCATCTCCGGTGGCAGGATGCTGATCCGACTGGGAGATTCCGACATTGACTACGACAAAAACTTCCGCTTTTACATGACCACCAAGATGGCCAACCCTCACTACCTACCCGAGGTGTGCGTGCGTGCGTGCGTGCGTGGAGTGGTGTGAATGCTTTGCTTCCCAGTCTTGTTTTGTTTGTTAACTCTGTAGTAGACATAGATGCCACTATATACGTGAGAATAAACAGATTTAATCGTTCAGGTTTGGGAATTCAGCGCTATGCTATCAAAACTTTCTCTTCTGTATTAATACACACGCTTTCGTTTCAGTGTACAGGAAGTGTCTTGTTCGATTCCAACGGTGTAAAAACATTTCTTATTTGACTCCACAGGTTTGCATCAAAGTGACGATCATCAATTTCACGGTGACTAAATCCGGTCTGGAAGATCAACTCCTTAGGTGAGTAAGATTTCCGGAGTGAGTGTCGTATATTATGTGATATACGGTACTTGTGCTGACGTTTCAGCTTGATGCTCCAAACTGTTCCACAAACTCGGAATCTCACACTCAGCTAGCAATCTCACTAACACTATTGTGTTTGAATGAAAACATCCCAACAGTCACGCTACACACACTAGTAGAAGACCTGATTAGTGGAAGACACATTATAGAAAGAACAATGAGACAACATCTAGAATAGGATGTTTAAATAAACACAGATGGGTTTTGATGGGCGGGTGTCCCAATACTTTTGATTAAAAAAAAAAAAAAAACCTATAGCATGTCCATTTAGCGTGCGTTTAGGTTGCGGTCTGATCCTGTTTACACCACAGCCATGATCATTTCCTTTCCTGGCTCCGTGTCCACAGTGACGTGGTGCGACTGGAGCAACCTGAGCTGGAGGAGCAGAGGAACGACCTGATCGTCAGCATCAACCGCGACCGCAACCAGCTGAAAGCCATCGAGGAGCGCATCCTCAAACTTCTCTTCACCTCGGAGGGAAACATCCTTGACAACGAGGAGCTCGTCAACACCCTGCAAGAGTCCAAGGTCAGAGGTCATTGGGAGGAGTGGAAGCAAAGTCGTAATAGATGGGTCTAGAGATGGGCGCCAAGCGTGTGCGCAAATGTTTGTGTATGTGTGTGTGTGTGTGTCTGTTTGTGTGTGTGTGCAACTGAGATTGCATTTCACTTTCTGTCACGTCTCCCCTCCCCCGATGGAGTGAAACGTGGATGAATGACAGAGTGCAGGAAGACAGATAGACAGATACGCTGATAGATGGATAGCATACAGCGCTTTGCCATTGAGAAAACTAAACTTTGTGTGTTGAGCGAAAGAAAGTGCCCCCTCCTTCACAGAAGTGAAGACTGCGCGTGTCGATCAGTCGATTTTGTGTGTGTGTGTGTGTGTGTATTTCTTCTACACTACCGTTTCCTGCCCTTATTTTTCACACCTGACTTGATTTATTTCCTTGCTAGCAGCACCATCCATCCTTATTACCAAGCAACTCGCTATCTAATGAGCTTTTAGCCGGGCCGTGCAGACACACACCCACACACACACAACTGAACTATCCTGACATATCTGTGTGCATGCGTGTGTGTGTGTGTAGGTGACTTCAGAGGCTATTAAAACGCGTCTGGAACAAGCTGAAGGCACGGAGTTGCTGATAAACACAGCCAGAGAGAAATACCGACCCGTGGCCACGCGTGGCTCCGTCATGTACTTCGTCATCGCCAGCCTCTCCGAGATCGACCCCATGTACCAGTTCTCCCTTAAGTATTTCAAACAGGTAACACACACACACACACACACACACACACACACACACACACACACACACTCGCATAACTACTGCTAATGTTGAAGCTGTTTAAGGAAAATGTGTTTAAGGATGATGTGTGTGTGTGTGTGTGTGTCGCAGCTGTTTAACAGCACTATCGAGACGTCAGAGAAGAACAGCGAGCTCAGTGTGCGGATGCAGATCCTGCTGGACTCCACGCTGCTCAGCGCCTACACCAACGTCGCCCGTGGCCTGTTCGAGAAGCACAAGACCATCTACAGCTTCATGCTGTGTGTGGAGATCATGATGCAGAGGGAGGAAGTCTCACTGCAAGAGTGGTCCTACTTCCTCCGAGGGGCAGGGGGCATGGACAAGGTGTGTGTGTGTGTGTGTGTGTGTGTGTTGAGATGTTGACATGTTCTCCACCCATAAGCTCAGTCGTAAATGAGATGTAACTGTTGCTAATTGCTAAATTAACGAGCGGAGCCGATTGCTATTTTCACCCGTCCCAAGGGTCGTACATGCTACACACTCGTGCTGAGGGGGTGTGTGTGTGTGTGTGTGTTGTTGTTTTTTTAATGCTTTTTGTGTTCTCTCAGGTTGACTTACTTACCAAAGTGCAGAAAAATCAGCGTCTTTCCGTGTTATCTCCAGTAAAATAGTACCTTGTTCATCTGTCATGGCTGCTTCCTGTTCCGCCGTTGTACAGCTAGTCATCACGCAGTCACACGGCATCTGTAACAAACGATTAGTCGCGATATTTTTTATTTTTTACCACAAAACAGCTTTTAAAACCTAGCACACGTTAGTGCACACTCATCTATCGCTATGAACTCTCTCTCTCACACACATTCACACACACATCATCTCTCTATGTGTGTGTAAAGGAGATGCCGGAGAAGCCAAACGTTCCCTGGTTGTCTGATC
>JAOUQX010000027.1:5444694-5458898 GCA_028566295.1 Liobagrus marginatus
ATGTCTGGAGCGGGGCTCGAACCCCCAATCCTCTGATCACTGACTCAGAGCCTTACCCACTGAGCCACCATCACCCATCACACTGACATTAGCAGTTAGCATTATACATATGGAACAAATGCTAGTTGGAGATGCTTTTGTACACTTGATGCACACTAATAATAATAATAATAACAACTCCTTTATCAAGAGTTATTAACAACAATTCAATTCATCCCATTTATCCTGCATCACTGTGCTGAAACGTTAACGTACACTACAAGCTGTTCTCACACACCCGTTTGTGTTTTTGTTTTGGGAAATCGGCTAAAAGGTGTGTGTGTGTGTGTGTGTGTGTGTGTGTGTTGCGTCTTGCCAAAACCAAAATGAATTCTTCTCTAGAGCTGGATAACCAGAAGTCAGCCCAAGTCCTTCTGGATCTCAGGGTTATTCTTCCCTCAGGGATTTCTGACAGGTTGGTGGTGTGAAAGTTACTCCGGGGTGTGTGTGTGTCTGAAAAATTATTAACCACACAGACAACCGTCTGTCCAATAGGCACGCTGCAGAACCATGCCCGGAAGTACAACCTGCCCATCGATGAGCTCAACTTCCGCTTCAACATGATCCCGGCGTACCGAGACCAGGCCACGATCGCCGAAGCGATGAAGAACCTCAAAGGTGACGAAGAACTGGAACAGGACCAACAGGTCAGTGCAGGGTTAAAGGTCAAGGCCTGGGTTTAACCCTCACCCTTTACTCTAATAATATATCCTGATGTTTTTGTGCTGCAGCTTCCCAACATTGAGGACGGCGTTTTGGTGCACGGGATGTTCATGGATTCGAGTCGCTGGGACGACGTGAACATGGTGATAGAGGACGCGTTGCCACGGGTGATGAACCCTATGCTGCCCGTGGTGCACTTTGAGCCTCAGCAGAACTATGTACCTGATCCGTTACTGTACCACGCACCGCTGTATAAAACCTCGGCCAGAGCCGGAACTCTGTCCACTACAGGTAACAACACTGTTCAGAAAACACTACACTACATCACACCTTATCTACGTCTCCTCGCTCATCCTTATATTATAGAATCATCATACAATTTTTAAATATACTGCATATATCAATATGGATTGCACTTGGTGACCCTTTAAATGTAATTAAAATATCTCTACTATTCAGATATGAGGGTCATTTTTCGAATGTGTACAGCACTATTTAACATCATTATTAGACATTTACGCCTGACATTTCTGAGTCACTCTCACTTTGAGTCATTTTGATTCCCACTGACACCAGCTCATCCCGACCTGCTAATTCTCATGAACACTGATTCATTCAATCTGACTCAAAGTGCTTCTTGCACACACATTCCTACATACACATAACATACCCTGATTCAGACTGACTCACTTTAACTCATATTAACCATGATTCAAACAAACTCATACTGATGCACACTCACCCTTGCTCAAACTTTAACCCACGCTGATTCACATTCACCATGATTCAAACTGACTCACTTTGACTTGCACTGATTCGGTCACCTTGATTCAAGCTGACTCAAACTGATTCACAGTCACCAGGGTTTGAGCTAACTCACTTTGGCTCATACTAATTCACACTTACCCTGCTATGAACTGACTCACTTTGAATTGTGGTAGACTTTACTGATTCACATTCACCATAATTCAAACTAACTCACTTTGACTTACACTGATTCAGTCACCTTGATTCAAACGGACTCACTTTGTCTCACACTGATTCACATTCACCCTGATTCGAACTGACGCACTTTGACTCATACCGATAGCTGCTTGCTTGTATTTAACTTGACTAAGCTGATTCACACTCGCACTGATTCGTTTGGACTCATTTCAAGTCACGTGAAGGTTAATGAAAATAAAATTGAATGATTATGTAGAAACGAAAAAGAAACCATGTCTGATAAGTACATCATCACATAACCTAAACAGCAGCCATATTCTACAATAAACTCTCTACTGAACATGTTTCTAGTATGTAAGCAACTTTAAGGCTGCTTTAAATAAACACTCTGTGTTTTTGCTTTCTAACAGGACACTCCACTAACTTTGTTGTGACTGTGATGCTGCCGTCCAGCCGTCCCAGCGATTATTGGATCTCCAAAGCCTCGGCGCTGCTCTGCCAACTCAACGAGTGAGCAACACCTGCACTTTTCTTTCCCTCACCTTCATTCCTCAAACAAGTCCCTACAACAGCAAAATAAATGAACTTTACTAATTACAGAAAAATAAATGACATATATTTATAAGTGAACGTCGAAGATCTTTACTCCCAGTAAACACATCATTCCGAGTCGCTGACATCTTTATTGAGGTTTGTTCAAATGTAGATTTGGAAAGAAACTGGCTGTTAGTATGTGTGGTACACGTTAGAAAGAGGACGAAAGGAAAACCAGGACAAATCACACAAGTACAACCACAGTGCTGTTAATACACACGAGTACATTTCACACAAAATAATATCCGATCGATCGGATCAGTAACACACAGCAGTCCTTTTTCAACGCCGGCGAGTAGTTCGAATGTAAAACGAGCGACAAACTTGATGTTAAGCAAACAGAAACAGGAAGTGGACATGTCCATTTGGTGATTAAAAACCAAAGCAGCGGTGTGATCGATTGTAGTGTGTTTAAACAGTTCACATGGATTCTACAATCATTTCCGTATTCAGAACAGCTCCCGGGATCACGCACAGTGAGTTTTTCCACATCGAATGAAATGACTCAAGACCGGTCGCCAAAACTAATACTAACTTTAAAATACGCAGTTTTGATGCAACAAGTAAGCAAGACAATTAACATTATTTCTATATAAAGAAATATATATATATACAAAAATGATATCCGATTAAAACAGATGGCAAACCCAATCGAATTTAACAGGTATAGTATGTTACTAATATTACGTAAAGTTATTTAACGAATGTAACAATGATCAGATAGCTTACCGAATAGCACTTGATCCATCACCTCCTGGTAGTCTTGGTTTTTTGTCTTTTTAAGTTTCGATTATTTCTGAATCAAATTCTCATTATGAGCTCTTAACGTCTTAAGGGTAAACAACGTTTCTGGAACGCTCATGAACAAGACGGCACAAGGCCAAACGTTTCTTTAGAGCTTACGATTGTCGTCATCGTTCCGGATTAAAGCAGAACAGTGACGAGCTGTAAGTAGTAAGGAGTTAATGATGAATAGAAGTTGTAGAGACTGTAATAAATGTGGAACCTGTAACTTTCCCACTGCAACCCTTTTAGAGATTCATTAATAATTGAACTATTAATACTATATTTACACCGTGAGTGACACACTTGTAGAAGCAGAACAATAAAAATACACCACGGGTATATTTATTATAAGCACCATGTTTGGTGAAACAAGAGAAAAGTGTTAATGTGACACGTGTTAAATACCTACTGCTACACGAACAGCCTCAGGAAACTACATGGGCTTTGAAAAGAACATGGCTGTTAAAATACACTCAGTCATGTTTTCTTTTCATCAAGTTATACAGATCAATCAAAACAACAAAATACTTTAAAAGTATACAATAGCTCGTACTGAATCACACCGATGTATCTTTATGTGAATTCAAACTGACTCACTAATTCATACACTGATTTAAATGATTCGTACGCAATGACACAAACTGACTCATGATTCACACTTAGACCAGTTCAAACGCTCATTGATTCATGATGATTCACACACGCTGACTCAAGCTGACTCACTGATTCACACTTAGTCACTGTTTCAACTGGTCTGATTCATTCTGATTAACATACACTTTGAATTAGTGAGTCAGATTGAGTCAGTGTTTATGGATCGGTGGTTAGTTAAAGTCGGTTCGGTGTATATGAATCAGTATGAATCAGTCCGTTTAACTAGTCTAAGTGTGAATCAGTGAGTCAGACTGTGTCAGTGTGTAGGAATCAGGGAGTACATGGTGATATACACACTGACTTAGCGATTCACACTCAAACTGATTCATTTCATTGCATCTGACGTTAAACAATAATCTTACTGAAATGATACGAAAGATTTTTCCACAACTTGGAATAAATCTTAGTAACACATGTTACACTTATATTATAAACGGTAATGATTCATTTTTCCCGCTCAAAGACTTTGACTAGAAATAAAATGCTAAAGCAATTGATCGGCACATTATTCACACTCACTCCGATGGAATCTGACTCCGAATCGACTCTCGCGCGTGGGCAGCGGTAAGTTTTGCTCGTTTCAGTGTAAGAGGGATAAAAGCAGGCAGATTTATGTGAAGTCCTTGGAGACGGCCTCGATGAAGTTGGGCGCTGACATGAGGATGGCGAAGGTGCACACGATGGAGAAGAGCGAGAAGGCGACGAGGCAGAGACGATCCACCACGGCCGCCGCAAACTTCCACTCGCCTCGGACCGCCTCGGACTCGTCCAGGCACCGGAAACGCTGCGCCAAGTACGACACCTCGACCAGGAGCTTCTGCAGCTCACGCTGCTCGCATGATAGTGCCGGGGCTGCCTCGCGATGCCCTCCGCCGCCACAGGAAACGCCACACGACACACCCGAGTCGCTGCTGTTGGGACAGCAGGTGCTATCTGGCGAATGAAAGCCGAAGAACAGGTTCGTGTGGCCGTTGGTGCCCATCTGACTGGGCATGCTGCCCATCTGCAGGCTGTTGGTGCTGGTGCTGGAGTAGCTGTAGGGGGACTTGCGCTCATCACCAGGCTTCTTCATGCGCAGGAACCAAGCGCACCACTGGAGCAGGATCACTCGCACCTGAACACCGTAAGAGCACATTTAGTACATTCACTCATCTCATTAACTGGCTTAAAGATGTCTATAAGTAATATTATGTCAGAGTTGTAGGTGAGTTTGTTAGATTTAAGTGTGTGTGTGTGTGTGTGTGTGTGTATATGATGTATAGACATCTTTTATCTCATTAACACTTGGTGTTCGGTGCTGCTTTAATTCTCTTGCCCTCACCCATTTTGGCATTTTGCCTCCATGTGGATCATGATGGTGGAACTGCAGGACGAGGACGGTGACGACGACAGACAAGCCCACGATCATCATCGTACTCGCAAAGTACTGAGCTGCAACACACACGCACACACACACACACACACACACACAAATAATGCACACAGCTGTAAATAATACGATATAAATCCCAAAATGATGAACCCACATTTATTCACACTGATTGGATAAAATTCTGCTCATTTTCATTCCTGAAATTAGCTCTTGGAACGTAAATCCAAACACCACATGATGTCATAGCTTGGAACAGTCAGCTTTCTTAGTTAATGATTCGTTTACTTAAACTAGCAGCATGGCCAGTTGGAATGAATGAATGAATAAATAAATAAACAAACAAACTAACTAATTAATTAATTAATTAATAAATACGGAATTAGAAGTAATAAGACGACGTGCCTATGAGGGGGACGGAGTCGGACGTGGCAGGCATGATCTCTGCCACCAGCAGCATGAAGACGGTGAGTGACAGCAGCACTGTGATGCCTGATGAAGGAGAAAATAAATAAAAAATCAGTTTTGAATTTTGTACCTCAGTTTCCACCTCATTTGCGCTGTGAAAGCAGACTCCGGACCAGTTGGGAGACATGCAGTTGGGAGACGGTTCCGTGAACGATGTATAAAATATTAATGCGCATCACATTATATTAAATGCGACCTTTAGAAACTGTCTGTTCAACACGGTCAGAGTCGAGAATGAGAAGCAGAAAGAAAGGCATAAAAACATTCGATTGTAAATCAATCTGCTTTCACATCGAGTTTCGCCGCCGATATCGATTTCAGCATAATGGATCAGCTGCACTGCTTTTTATGGTCCTCACTGCCTTTTGTGTGTGTGTGTGTGTTACCAAGCGAGATCTTCTCTCCAGAGTCGGCAGGCAGCAGGAAGACGAGCAGCGCCAGGCCTGAGATGAGGACGCAGGGAATGAGCAGGTTGAGTCCGTAGTACAGCGTCCGTCTCCTGATAGTCACCGTGTAGGTCACGTCCGGGTATGGCTCCTTACAACACTCGTAATACAGCTCATTCCTCTTACCAGGGACTCCTACACACACACACACACACAGGGTTATATTTTTACAGCTGTTGTATAACACTTCATTACATTTAGCTGTTGAAAGAAGGGACTGAAGGATTTACAGCACACACACACACACACACTGCTGCGATTTAACTGCAACCTGGACGGAACATCAGTGTAAAATCAATCAGCTAACATCAGCGTCCTCATAACTCTAATGTCCCCTAATAACGACTCTGATAAGTAAAGGGATAATGTTGGTCCAGCCGGTTGTTAACGCAGAATAAACTCAGACAGAATGATAACACACGTACATTATTCGCGTATTAAACCGCTACTTGTCGCAAGTAAATTAGACATCAAATATTGACCAGTCGAAATATTTTATTAACTCTTCCGCAAAGAAAACGTTAAGCTCATCAGCATCAGTCAGGTCAATATAACATTTTTTCTACCTTTCTAACTTTCTCACAAGCTCCATTAATTAATCTTTTCATTAAAAAGAATAATAAATTAGGCCACGTAATCAGTGACTTTATTGGAAATGAATATTCTGTCCAAATGATTAAAAATCCTGCAGTGAGGAAGCGATGATAAGGGGCTGAGTGAATAGTAATATGGCCTGCTGCTTCATACTTTTAACTGGATAATTCACTTCCAGCTGGGATATTGTTTATAAAATCAGGTTTGTGTGAGTGTGCTCACTCTGTCACACTGTTCACTTATTATTGTTACCAATACTCTCTCAGTGAGCACCGTTTTACTCAAACATCTCACACACACACACACACACACACACACACACACACACACGAATACAAAGAGCAGGTTCGGAATTTTGGAACTGATTACAGCGCAAGTTTCAGACTAATTCCTCTCCTTGAGCCCGAGTGCAAGTGTGTGTGTGTGTATGTGTGTGTGTGTGAGAGAAAGAAAAAGAAGACGCGATATTGATCCGAACATGCAGTGGTGTTGATTGGCTTTAATTAGCGCCTTGATGTAAAATCCATCCGTTTCCGTGTGTGCTGCGCTTCCTGAAATGCGAAATTAAATATTCAAAGGCAATTTCAGAAGTAGGTTTATTCAGTGAAACTCATTTCGGAACGTTCCCTCCTGCCTTTGTGCTCCATTACACATTCAGATCTGCCGCGGGTACTTGATCGGAGCGAAATTTTAACTCTGGAATATCCAGCAACGCTTCCAGCTAAAGTCTCGAGGAGTTTAAGCGATCGCCAGTCAGAAATAAACACATCAGCAACTTCAGTGCGATTCAGTTAAAAAGAAAACGTGTTAGCAGGACAATAGTAATGAGTCGATACTATATTGTTCTTTTTATTTATTTTTTAAGCACCAATACCAATGTCGATCATTCGCATGTTTATGTGACTGATAATCGATATGCAGAACCGATGATAACAGTGCTGAACTAAGCAAGCATTTTTATTTATAACACTATCAGTACTGTCATTTTACTCTCTCACAGCAAACACCATTAAACTCTTATTTGATCATGTAAACAAACCGGTAAAATAAAAAAATCAAACATTAAATCGAGTTACTTTACCTGTACGGCCAAAAGACGGTGCATTATATCGGTGGATCTGATATTACAAAATCGATATCCGATCCTTTAAATATCAGGAAAACTATTAAGAAAACCAATATATCGGTCGCGCTCTAGTGAAAAACCAAGTCGTGATTAATGCCATCACACTCAAATCTCACCTTCTTTTTTTATTTGAAAAATCTGAATATTATTAATAATTTGAATATTAATAATCAGTTTTGTAAGACGTTTACAGAAACTTTAGATGCTCCTCACTTTTCAGTAAGTGTAAACCGCAATGAAGCAATGAATGTTTGGTGTGAATTCTGCCTGTAAATTATTGCTAATATGTTTTTATTTATTTATTTATGTATTTAATTTTTGGAAGAAAAAAAAATTCTTTTTTTTTTTTACAGACTTTTGCAAAAGTTTGTGCACCCTTCTTTTAATAACATTTACTGCAGGTTTGATAATATAAATGTAAAACTTTCAGGTCATTAAATTCCTCCACTGCTGTTACCGCTCCCAACACTAATTGGTTTAGCTCTTTTCACTCGGTTCTTTGTCTCACTGTTCCCTGTTGGTGGCAATCGCTTAGCTTTCTTTTAACCTCAGCTGGAAAATGAACAAAGTTTTTTGTTGATAAACTGTAAACTTGAGGCACATGTTCCTTTATTCACCCCAGTAACCCGGAGAGATGCAAACTATTACACTCATCTCTAATGATCTTCCCCAGAGCGCATATCTAACGCTCGATTAGCACGACGTCTTTTTTTTCTTGTTTTCCTGCTTATTTCCGAAAGACGCAGACGTTCTGAAATAGAACGGAACTCGACAGAAGCTCCGGCAGAAATTAACGAGTTCCTCTGAGCTGTACGACAAACGGTGCTTTCTTTAATAGATTAATGGATAAAGTTTGAGAGTCTAGATTCTACTCTAGGCTCAGAGTAAGCGTTAGGGAGAGGCTGAGACGTGGAGAAGCCTGAGTCAGTCTTGGAGAGTAAGTGGAGATTATTTACTCCTCTTTCAGAAGGTAGGAAGTTGGTCGATACTTTCATAATACTAAACAATGTAAGCGTCATAGAGTGAAGCAAAACCTGACATAGATCAAGAGAGAGAGAATGCAAAAGAGTGATAGAATATGGAAGAGAGAAATGTAAGAACGATGGTTAAGGAAGGATAAGGTGATAAGGGGAAGATGATGAAACTGAGTGACAAAAAGGTAAAGGCAAAAGAAAAAAAAGAGCGAGAGGAAAAAAATGGAGGGAGGGGACGAGAGTGTGTGTAAGGAGAGAGGAAAAGAAAAAATGAGCGAGGCTGAGATTGAGAGAGATAATATGAAAGGAGGAAAAGCTCCAATCGGGAAAGGGAGAGAATGAGAGAAACAGAAAAACTCAGGATAGAGAAAGAGTGAGAGAATGTGCCAAAGTACAAAATTGAAGGTGGGAATTTAAAAGAGTATGAGGTGAGAGAGTGTGTGTGTGTGTGTGTGTGTGTGTGTGTGTGTGCTCGGTCTCACCTACAAGGTCCCACTCTCCATTAGGGATGTAAGTGGAAATGTCCACCTCCTGCATCTGCAGGTCGAGCAGCCAGCCGTTGTAAGTCCAGGAGCCGAACTTCAGGTCGCACTTCTGCACGTCGAATGGGAACCAGCGCACGTCGATGTAGCACGTACTCTTCAGGATACCTGACGCATGCACAGAGAAACGCCCACGTCACTAATCAACCCTCACACCAGCGGAGCTGCTGATCTGATTTCGGCCGAGTTGGAAAGAAACCCGTGAGGGAACGTAAAGAGAAGCGTAAACGAGCGGGTTACCTGGTGGGATGTACTGACAGGCTCCTGAGGAGTTCACCAGGACGTTGGTATGAAAGGTGGCGTCAAACCTCTCGTCGGCGCTGAGAAGGAAAGCAAACATAACGTATCTGCGTAGGGGTCAAATTCATGGCACTCGGCTTGCGTTGCTCTAGGAACTGTAACTGGAGGCGACTAATTACTTACATACAACAGGAAGTGTTTCACTTTGTGTGTTTACTCTGATGAGTCACGTATTTGCTCCTTAATCACTCGTAATGACTGACTGATTTCGGCACTTTAGCATAAGGGCGCAGGGGTGACGCGCTCGCTGAGCAAAACGATAAAGTGCCTTGGACGGAAACGCAGAGTGCCACCCCTTGAGCTTCTTGAGGCTTTTCAATTACATAAAAGTTCAATCATAAATACAAATATAAAAAAGCTAAACAGGAAGGTGAAAAGCAGCTTGCATGATCTCTCTCTATTTAACAGGATGTCTCTGGCCACTGAACCACCGCTCACTGGACCGCTCTTCACTTTACATCTAAAGTGATTTTAGTAAACAATCTCAGCATGGAAGCTGAGAGGTGTCGGGTGAGTCGGCAGTCTGTAGCTATGAGAATAAATAAATAAATAAATAAATAAAATAAAATTATGAAGAAAATATTACAATTATTATGAAAATTAATCTACGCATTCGAAACAGTACCATCTACAGCAAACAGAATAATAAATAATACGCCATCACCTGCCAAACACACACACACATTGCTGCTGTTCTTTCATTTTCAGCTTTGTTAATCCTGGCTCACATTTATCTGAAATCGAAAGGGTCGGTTCGAGTAGCAAACTTTACAGCCTCATAAAGTCACGGAAATATCATACAAAATCTACTGACAGTCTACTGACTATTTCCAGACAGCTCCCTTTATAGATCTGGATGATGCTGGATATCATTTTATATATTTGATTAACGTTCGAATCGGCTACTCTAAATTGTACATAGGAGTGAATGTGTGTGTGAATGGTTGTGTCAGTCCTGTGATTAACTGCTGATTGTACAGTGTGTACCCCGCCCTAACTCACACACTAAGTTAGCTGGGATACACTCCAGCGCACCCACGACCCTGAACAGGATAAACACTAGATAATGGATGAAACATCAGACTTAAGCTTCATTGTTCCGTATATCTGCCATGTTTTTATAACTAGTAGATGTTCATCAAAAAGATCAGCGTGCAGTAATTCTGGTCCCATGACTGACTGAGCTTTAGGAATCGGTTCATCTGCCAACAGGAGAATTTGGAAGGACTTGATGGCAGCTATTCAGACAAACAGATGAAGTCACTTTTAAAGCCCTCTGTGTTGCATCCGGCAGCTCCTCCTTTTTCCGTTTTCTAAATTATGAAGCAGCTTTTGTCAGGGGCAACATTTAACCTCCAATTTGTGGTTCGCGGCTTCGTGCGGTGCGACAAATTTGAAGCGAATTACTGCTTTCAGCCCTTAAAAGTACTCCTCGTGCCTCATTTAAAGGTGCTATTTTTTTTTTTTGTTTTTATAAATGTTGCCCCAACAGCATCCATTACGCACTTCACATTTTAATGAGCTTACAAATCTTCCGAATCGGTTGCCAGCAATTAAAATGTCATTTAATGTCACAGAGAGCAAGAAGAAAAGACTAATACGTTTTAAAACCACTGCCTTACACACTGCTTCACTCTGTATTCATGTGTGACCTGTTGGTGTCTAGCGCCACCAACTGGCCACACTTTCACTCATGTTTATGGTCATAACCGTTGAGTCGTAAGTTCTATAAAGAAAAAAAGGGACCTCCTTCACCAGAGACTTCTGCGCTAACCACTACACCACAGTTAGAACCGGGGGGGTGGAGCTGCTTTTTGGACTTTTGTTTTAATAAACATCTAATGAAAAACCAAGAGATTCGAACCAGAGATTCACCAAAGACCTCTGCATTAACCACGACACCACCTCAAATACATGGAGGTGGAGCTGATTATTAGACTTGTTAAATGGCTCATGAAAGATCAAGAGATTCGACCAAGGGTCCGCCGACACCAGAGTCTGTGACTAATCACTAAGCCAACTCAAAACTCCAGGCACAGAGCTGCTTATTGGACGTTTGTCTTAATAAACCACTAATGAAAAACGAAGAGATTCGAACCAGGGACCTTTCTCGATCACACTACCATGGAGTTGTTGCACTACACATTACTACTTAGCCCGCGTTAAAAGCCAAAGCCTGGACTCAAACCTGAGACACGTTGCATCAAGCTTCAGAGTTAGCCATTACACCACCAAGGGACAAGGTGAGTAAATGCTTTTATAAGAGCTTTATCTCAGTAACAGCAGCAAAGATGTCGTCCTGGACTTTGCCTCTGAAGTCTTTGTGTATTTAAACAGATCCCAGATTTTTTTTCCACTGTTATTTCTGTAGAGATGATCTCCAATGTGCTGTGCACCAATACATTTTTTAAATAAAATATAATCAAATCCACTCAATAGTCTGATGTGAGACTGATTTAACTGATCTGTGCGTTATTCTGGTTCTCACACACATACTCACCTCATGCGCTATTATGTCTAGTCTGATGTTTTATGCTGTTATTCATTATTATCATTATTTCAGGATATTAAATTATTAACCAGAGTGAAATTAACAGAGAGGGGTGTGAAGCTAGAAACACATCAGGGACACGGGTCCCTCATACACAGTTCAGTCAGGTTGCTTTCGTCAATGTTATTTATTATCATGATAATGCATACGGTTAGGTTTGGCGGTATGGATCTGTTCTGGGCGGACTCCCGCTCCCGTCCGTGCGCCTTGCTTGGACCAGGCGGGGAGAGCGGCAAGTCAAACCCCCCTTTTGGGGTACAGAGCGGATCTGGTGCTATACGTGTGTGCGCACATGGGTACATGTACTTGTTGCGTTAGTGTTGAGGCGCCGGGGGGTTGTTGAACACTGCGTGCGGCTAGCGATAGAGAGGTGAAATAACTGGGGCTTTAAAGGGTTGCTGTGATTGGTGTCGGAACCTGGAACAGCTGGCTGTCAGCTGATGTGAGCTTGACTGACACGACCTGCCTGAACTAACGCGATGCTCGATTTCTGGCTCAGCTCCCACATTTTGCATTTGCAGGCTGTGCCGTTAACCGATCATGAGCAGTGCTCAGCTGAAAGGTTTGGCAAGACTTCGCAATGAGAATCAGGACTCGGATGAGGAACGTAAACTCTGCTGGCAGGAAGTAAAGGGCGATGTCTTGAGCTGGTGTCAGTTGCTGCTTATCGAGGAGAGATCTCCATATTGTGTGTTTCGGAGCAAGAAAGATACACAGATCCTTGGAGACATTTGGGGTTGGGGTAAAGAAGTTTTTCACTAATAACACATCAAGAATAGCTGGCTCTTTTCCAAGCTATAAAATATTCCAGCAGAGGTGTGTGACAGTAAAATAAGGAACTGTATTCCCATACTTCTGCTTTTAAGACATGGCTGAATAAACTAAATTAATTGTGAGAATCTGGGTTTATTTTCAACTTGTGCAAAAGTTCACAGAGCTGCGGACTCCAAAATGAAAGAGGTCTCGGTTCAGACTCTGTAGGGTCTTTTACATTTTTTTTATTATTGTAATATACCACTAAACAACTACTTGACCACTTGAAATTAACATTTAAAAAAAAAATGTTATCACTTCAATGTTCCTCCGCCAAACATCATACATTATAAGGTGCTTGGCCCCCACATCGCTTCTCAATATTCCGCTACTTTAATTTTGATTACAGATGAAATCCAGGCGTTCACAGCAGGACATATTCAAGGTTTGGTTCAGACGTAGCATATCCCCACAGGCTCCCAGTAAGGCAGTGCATTAAATTTGCAGATCTGCGTAGAGCTTAGCAGTGAGGGCTTCCTGTTCGGTTTGTTAGAGGTTTTATTTCTCAAACACCACATTTTCTTAATCTCTTTCTCTAATCTCATTTCTCGCTCTATCTTTAGTACCTTTTTCCAACTGTGACTGCTATCTGAAGGGACACGTACTAACTTCCTTCATTCTTATTTAGTATCCGATGCTTATATGGATTTGCTTAAGGAAGACCTGAGAGAGAGCGAGAGAGAGAGAGAGAGAGAGAGCGCGTACCATAGCAGGGTTGGGTTACTATAAAAGAAATATCCGAAACTTTAAACATCATCTGATGCATTTATATAGCCATTTAAAAATAAAAAATATCAGATTCTGGCACAACTACCATGTTGCCTGAAGAAAGCCATTAATCAAAGGGAAACAAATCAAGTGCAAACAAAAATCAAGCCAAAAATTCTACACACAACCGGCTAGGCTTTATGCAAGAGTTTACCATAAAAGCATGGAGGAAACCTAGCGAACTTAAATGTTAACACTGAAGCGTGCTGGTGGTAGCGTCACGGTGTGGCGACGGTAATCATCCGCAGGGAAACGGTCATGATGGACGATGCCAATTATAGGGGATCTTTACAAAGAAACCGGTTCTCGTCTGTAAAAGATTCATGCGGAGTGAACGCTTCACTTTCAAGGCATGGCTCTAAACATAATCCACAATTAGACAAGCGTAGTCAGGACCGTTCTCATTAAACTGCAACACACACACATACAAACAGGATATAAAGTGGTACCCCGCTTATCGACCGGCTCGGACATTGGACTTCTCGCTTAGCGAACAGTTTTTTGACCGAAATTTGCGCCCACTGAACGACCAAATGTGCGCTTATCGACCTTTTTTTACCCCGATGCACGTG